>BMAO01004706.1:0-237082 GCA_019973975.1 Trichonephila clavata
AGGAAAAATTATATTAAATACTAACGTTGGACATTTGATTACCCCTTATGAGAGACAGAAAAAATAAAACCTTTTGGGTTGGAATCATTTAACGAATTTTTAAAAAGAAAAATTTTTCCATCGAGTTTACTTAAGAATAAATATCTTAAAACAAAACGTTGTATGCAAAAACTTTGTCATGGATAGAATATTAAGCGTAGCTCATGTTCTTCAATAAATTTTTAGTCTGTTTATTTCTTGTTTTTGTACACTAAAATATATTAATATAAGCGAAATAATTGAAAAAGTTGAAAAAATGTTGAAAAAAGTAGAAAAATGTTAAAAAAATACTGAAAAATGTTGAAAAACATTGAAAAAAGTGGAAATATATAGAAAAAATTTGGAAATATATAGAAAAAATTTGGAAATATATAGAAAAAAAAGTGGGGGAAAAATATATATATAAAGAAAAAAAGTTGAAAAATATTGAAAAAGTTAGAAAATTGTTGATGGACTTGAAGGTAGAATATTTAGGTTAAGAGCAATAGTGATAAAATTTCTGTTTTTCATGTTAATCTTAAAAAAAAAAAAACTTTATAAATTTAAATACATATCAAAAACTTATAAAAATTTCAAAGCAAAATTTTATTTATCTTATAATAAATATAATAACACAAACACAATATATAAGAACAATATTGTATTTATTCAAAATCTAAAGTTTATTCTTACATTATATCTTTTTTTAAAATATTGATGCAATCTAAAATCATTCTGTTCGCTACGAACAAATTTATATAAAATATAATTCATTGAAAAACCACGGAGAAAAAGAAATACTCAATGAGCACATGGACATACTTATTTTGAAATGAGTTTGTTTATCAGATTTGAACGCATGCCTTTTCGATTATGAAACATTACATGTGTCCTCTATACATATCCTCACTAAGCAGTTCCTATTCTGTGAATCGCTAAACAAGTCATTTATCTATTTGCCAGCTGCAGTTATTCTCAATTAAGTCAAAAATGAGATTTGATGTAGTTTTTTTATTAACATCGCACTAAAAAGCCTATAAAACAACGAGAGGGATATTGGTGATGGAGCTCGTAACTTTGAACCTCAATCAAGTGACGAGGATACTTGAGCTGGTACCTCACTTGATTCGCCGGCCATGAGTTCGTGACCATAACCACAAGTCCACCGTGACCACTTGAGGGTTCTCGGAGAGTAATTATAAATCATATATTAGCGCTTCATAAGCTTAGCGATAGATTGAGTGAAATTGTAACAATGCATAGTCATGAACGAAGTATCCCCTCTGATTCTAAGAGGATATCCTCTTCTGTTTTGTTTTTGGTAACCAAACTATCATCATTAATTAAGTTAACTTCTTGAATTTTAAGCAATAAAATATCAAATGTAGATATTAATGAATAAAATTTATATTTTATTTCTCTGAAGTTACTATAAATGAAAATAAAATTATTATAAAGGAAGCGTATTTTTCTCATATCGTAATTTCCTTTCAAAATCTTTTTGAATTACGAGTGATGAATTTTCATCAAATACGCATTAAAATATATCCTTCACCTCGAAATCGACTTATTGTGAAACACTTCTAATACTTTCAGTGAAAATGACAAAGAACTTTTTAAAAAACTTAGGTTTTTAGAAAGACTTCTGACTGTAACAAGATTGTTCCAAATTTGAGTGAGGTGAAAGCACCTGACGACTCCAATTATCTGAATAATAACAGATTTATTAACGGACAAGGACAAACAGATGACTACACGGACCAATTGACTTATGCATACAAATAAATACCATAGCATATTTTATTTACAGTAGAGTAAATTGCACTCGCTATAAACAAGCTGTACAACGTTCCAGAAAAGGCTCTCTAAACAGATCCACTAGAAGAAGAACTCAGACAGATAAAGTCTCTTTTCGCAGTCAACGCACATGACTCTTCTGCTTGACTCAACCTTTATTTCAAAGATCCTCATGAAAATTTTTGTTGACGATTCATATTTTTGCCAAATCTATTGCCAAGAGCAATTAAATTTCCCAGTATGATAACCCAGGTGAAATTTTCTAGGGTTGTTATCATCTTATTCTTCTTCATGCTGGGAAGTAAACTTTGCTAGTAAAATATTACTTTTTGCACAAGGAGAGTATTGTCGCAGGAAAACAACGTACGTGCCGTATTTCAATACAATAAAACTCTGAAAACTAGAAATATCCTCTATTAAGCAAACATAAATGGTTTACACAATATGCACAGAACGTTGCAAATCTTTCAATAAAAAAGAATTGGTAATGAACATGTTCATTAGCGAGAAAAAATGCAAACTCTTTGAAGAAAGTTCTTATACGGGAGGTGGATTGAGTTGTCCTGGTATGAAGTTTACCCAACTGACACTTGAAGGGCTGGAGATTCATCATATATATGTATATATATATATATGTTAAAATTCTCAATCGTTAATACAATATTTTCTATTCATACATTCAAGTTCAAATTCATTTTCTTAAACTTGTAGTGGATGACACTCGATGTTAATACAGTTCTTTCAAATATTAATTCACTAATTAAATTAAAAATGAACAAAGAGTAACAAAAAAATGTTAGTCAACAGCATATATAGAAAACAAAATTGTTCGATGTGTCCCTGCAGGGCAATGGATAACGAGTTGGACTTCTAATCCATAGATTGTGGCTCGAATCCCACCTGAAATGGCCTAATTTCTGAGAATGTGGTTTCTTTTTAACCATACTATTTTATTAGAATAATTGAATTTAATTAATGAATAAATAGAAGCAAGCAAACAAACAAAAATAGTCCAACACCATATATAGAAAGGAAAATGGAAAAGTGAAGGAAAATCGCTTTCTATTTTGTTATTTAATATTGTGATTCTGTCACATGCAAAGTGCTGTTTGTAAAAAATGCAACACCATGAAGGAATCATCAAAATTAAATGGAATTTAATGCCCAAACGACTTATATTAGAACAAATAACTAACGAAAATTTCAAAGAAAAAAAAACAATATTAAGTGTCCGAAATCAGCATTTGGTAGAGCCACCACATGCTGCAATAAGTGCTGCTATACTACGTGGCAGGGGGTCAAATTTTGAATGCCTGCTTGTGAAAGAGAATTTCATATTGCTTGTGTGCGCAGCAAAAGTTCCGTCGTGATCCGCGTCTTGCAGCTTCAAAAGAAGCTGCAGGACGCGGATCACGAGGAAGATGCTGACCAACCAAATCCCACACGTGCTCAATAGGCAACATATCCGGTGAATAAGCAGGCCAAGGAAGAAATTGCATGCGTTGGGCTGAACAGAAGTCTCGAACAGTCTTTGCTACATGTGGGTGTGCATTATCCTGTTGAAAGATAGCTCCAGGGATGCCTTGAAGGAAGGGAACGACTTTGAGCTGTAGCACTTCACGGACGTACCTGTTGCTATTGAAATTACCCTCAATTCGTAGCAAATTGAATCGTCCATGATACGAAATCACACCCCAAACCATAACTACGTGTGTTAGGTCACTATGTTGTTCGATAACGCACTCTGGAAGGCAGCGTCCACCGGCATAGCGTCTAACACGAATGCGGTTATCATGGTCCCACAAATTGAAGCGTGATTCATCTGAAAAGACAACTTGGAGTCAATCAGTTTTCCAGACTTTGCGCTCATGAGCCCATTGCAGACGCAGCCATCGATGGTTTGCTGTAAGGGGAATCCTGTATAAAGACACCCTTGCACGCAATCCATGGTGCAGCAGACGTTGACGAATGGACGAAGCCGACATTAGTACACCTGAAGCAGTATATCAACGTGCTGCCAACTGTCTGGAGGAAGCTATACGGTCATTCACTGCCATGTGGAGCAAGCGTCAATCGTCGAGCGCTGGCATCACCTTCCGTCTCCCAGTGCCAGTTTTTCGAGTTGTTCGGTGCTCGTCGGTCCACTCGTATTACCGTAGAACTGTTCCGCTGCACACAAGCTCCTATTGCGCGATAGGAAAATTCTCCTTCTCGAAAGCCGATAATCCTCCCTCTTTCAAACTCCGTAAGTTGTTGGAATTTCTCCTTATTTCGTCGTGGAGGCATACTTAGGTCTCACTAAATGTTCGCCACTAACAAATAATCATTAACTATTTTCAACGTCCCATTACAGCCCTCTATTTATATGCTTTCAGCATCAGTTCAGAGGGCACTGCGCACGCCGTGCATGCATGGTGGCTCTGAAACTTAGCTATTTTACGTAACACCCTATAATTGATATTTGCTGCAAAGTTCATTTAATTCTGATGATTCCTTCATGGTGTTGCATCTTTTACGAACAGCAGTGTATATAGATATATACAGTTGGACCCTGTTATACAGAACACCTATTTAACGAATTGTTCTCTTTTAAAGATTAAAATGAAGGCAAAATCCTATATTTAACAAATTATTTCAACAGTTAAAAAAAATTAAAATTTTTTTCAAATGACATCTTTTTTCTCCGGAATAATGAAGGACTTTTCTTGTAAAGAGCACATTTCGACGGGAAAGGGTGCAGACCATCATCGGATTTTACAGGTGTAGATGAATCATGAGAGTGTAACCTTTCATGAGTTTTGAATAGGAGAGGAATTCCATTCTTTTCTCATCTTATTTCACAACGCAGGGGACATTTTAAGATTTTAACGATTATGTTACGTTTGATGATGAACTTCCTGTCTGTGCAATTGAAACTGAGGAAATTGTTGATTTGTCGGAACTATTCTTGCCTATCGGTACACTTATTTTAGTGATCTCAATAGATGAATAATATTAATTTCGTTTCGTTGAAGGCTCGCATTAAATTATAATTGCAACAATTATCAGACAATAACCAATTCCATCTTTTCTTCTAAGTTTATTTTCTGGAACACTCAAAACAACATCAACAATTTGTGGTCAGAGAAGTGTAGATTCCCACGTGTTTTTATACCATGCTCAGTTTTTTGTTGCAGTTAACACATTACAATTATCAAGTTAATAATATATAAAAATACAAAGAGATACATTAATAAATAAAGCTTTAAAAATTAATAAAGAGTGTTTAAAACTTTTGGTGTATTAATAATATTTTTATTGTGCTATTTTAAAATTATAATTAATAATAAGAATTCCTGATTAATTCTCTAAGTCCAGACCACTAAGTTTAGTTGACTTATGTGGCCATCTAGTGAGACAAACCTCAACTAATACTATCCTTACAGAGCCAATGAATACTTGATTCTGATGCAAAAAATGATAATGAAACTTTTATGAGAACTGTTACATTTTTTCTGCTTTACATTGTTCGGAAACTGGAAAAACATGCTTATGCAGAGAATGTAAATAACGCAGTATTTTCTTCTCTATTTAAAGTCGAAAAAGAACTCTTTTGCTAGTCAGGAATCAAATAGACTGTCAAAGATCCATTAATCAGTATTTTAAAATTTCCAGCGTTGCATAATAATTCCCTAATGGTATTTTTAGCTGTTGAATAAAAGGTGTGTAATTTCTGATTATGGATATTTTTCATATAGTTCATTTTTTTTTAGAATTTTTAAAAGGTATACAAAACATTTGTACAGTGAAATACGTTTAACGTGAAAATGCTGAAGACGAAATATCGATTAACTCGAAATAAAAACAACTGTCGCGACAAACTACTAAGTAATTTCATGTGATTTTCCTCTTAACACGAAACTAAAATCTCTTAATACGAAAAGATTTTCCTTCTGGGAGAAGGAGAATATTGAAACTGAGCCGACACTTAAGGAAATGTTTGAGAATATTTCTAAATTATTGGATATTCTTTCTGTATCATCGGAAGAATTCAATGCAGTAGATGATGTTAATCTGCGTATTGCCCCAATTATGGCAGACAAAGACATTTGGGAATTTGTTCAAAGCTGAAAAAACTTTGATCAAGATTCCGACGACAAAAAGGAAATGAATAGTGCAGGTCCTATTCCCACATCATCCGTTATGAGGAACATCATGAAAAGTGTGCGCACAGTTATTTGTACGCACATTCCAACGGTAAAATGAATAAGAAAATGGACGACATGGAAGAGTTGGATCACTGTTTTATGGTAATAATTACAATATACAAAGAAGAATATCAGATTAATTAAATTTCACTAAGTTTTTGTTTAGTTGATTTTTGTTAAATACATGCATATATACATATCTATGGTAGTGACTTGCATAATTAATTTTCGTGTATTTTGCGTTTAAGTTAGCACAAGCGGATAATACAAAACACATACATTTATTATGCTCGAGAATGGCATGACCCACTTGTGGTTCCTAGCCTCAAACCCACTGCTCGAAACTGAACCAGAGGGGTTGCCTAATACAATGTAAAACATAAACATTGAAATGCTACAGAGCCAGTCGCCACATATCTATGTAAATAAAATGTACTCTAATAAACTTAATTTTGTCAAATACATGGTTTTTTTGGCAATATCCCTTAACATGAAATTCTTTTCACGGAAAAATATTTCAGTCCCTTCAATTTCCTGTAAAACGATTTTAACATAATGCCAGGTTGTAGATCTTTTAGTCAATATAAAGTGTCATGGACTCCACACATCTTCTATACTGTCCTGCTCTGCATAAGATATTTCTCGCCGAACGTTACTGGGAGGTTAGAGTATGTTAGATTCATAAACTCTGTTTCAGCTTTTTTTTCTTGTATTTTTTTCTTTATATCTGTTCTCTGCTGCAACTTTTTATAATCTGCCATTAGAAATTAAAAGAAACCCTCTATTTTTACTGTATTTTGTTTGGACCTCCCGATATTACGAATAATTCCGAATTAACGAACAAAATGTTCAGTCTTAATGTATTCATTAAATCGCCGTCCAGCTGTATATGTATCCTAATAATATTATAAATGTGAATGTAAGTTTGTTTGTTACGCTTTCACGCCTAAACCACAGAACCGATTTTAAAAACTCTTTCACCAATGGAAAGCTACATTATCAGCGAGTAAAATAGGGTATATTTTATTTTCGTATTCCTACGGCAACGGAATCTATACGAGTGAACACCAAATTGAACGCCAAGCTGAAATAATGAAGTCGTTGTTTTGGTTAATGGTTCCACGAGACATAGTGCTACGCGCACATGATAATACGCAGACACGTGTCATAATTTTTTTTTTTATGATAGTAAGCTCACTGTTCAATTAAGTAGGGCATCAGCTGTTTCGGATGCACTTTTAAAAATAATAAATGAGAGCTTCATATACAAAAAGCAATTCAAGAAACAAAAAAATTTATAAGTTTTAATTTAATTCTTTCTTTATTTATTTCCATATTTCTGTCACTTTTAAGCAATAGTTATCCTAATCTTAATAATATTATAAATGCGAATGTGAGTTTATTTGTTACGCTTTCATGCCTAAACCCCTAAACCAATTTAAGAAATTCTTTAACCACTGGAAAGCCACATTATCAGCAAATAACATAAGGTATATTTTATCCTCGTATCCCTACAGGAACTACAAAGGGGTGAAACCACGGGCGCTGTTTAACCCCGCCAGGTTGCCGCAAAATTATGCATAACACTGAAAATTTTATAATATTTTTCTCACATTTGTAACAAATAACTGAAACATATTGTAATTTAACATGTATTGATACAATCTATTTCAGCCAGTAACAACCTCCGCACCACAGTGATCATTTTAGTGTAGTGGTTAAGTTACTCGGCTTCGGACCCAAAGGTCCCGCGTTCTGTCCTCAGGATACAAAACGCGCCACTTCAAACATCTTTATTAATAACAAGTTTTTAAATTGTTATTTTTATTAAATGTAGAACGTTTATTGCGTTAAATTTATTAAATGTCGAACTCAGAGTTTGAGAAATATCGCCAAGTTGGCTAAAAACTTCTCTATTCCGACAATATCAGAAATTTTACTACACATTTTCTCCCACTTTTTAAAGAGAAAAATGATATAATGTGATCATAATAAGTGAAAAATAAGTGATATTGAAAGCTCTATGGTATTTTATATGACAATTTCATTAAAATTTTTTATTTATCGAATATTAATACTTTGAATTTATTATTTTATAAAAAAATAATTCCATTTTAAAGCCATGTTTTACACAAAATTTTTCCCTAATATTGAACCTAGATATCGTTATATTGAACCTAGATATCTCTAGATGCAACTCGAAAGAAACAATTTTAATTTACGTTCTTATGACAAACATTTCATTTTGATCAGTAGCGTAAAGGAGAATGTTATCCCCTGCAATGTCAGGTTTTAAACTCCCAGCCGGATCTTATAAAGGGAACTTAGAATATATAGAATCTTATAAGAACTTAGAATATACTTAGAATCATTCCGACTTTGGGCTCTCTAGAATATGATCATGGCCCCCCTCGCGGTGTGAGGTTCCGGGAGTGCTTGTTACGCCATTGATTTTCATCGTAAACTTTAATGAACTTTCATTTTCACTATTTTAAAATTACTTTCCTAATTAAAAACCTTCTAAAAGAATTTATGTTTATGTAACGTTTCTTTTTCATACTAATAAGTGTTCCAAAAACTATACACATTTAAATATTTTAAAAATTTGATTAATATTTTCCCTGCTTTTCGGTTAATAGTAATTGTTTTCAGATTCTCTGATTTTTTTGTCATCACTATTTAATATTGCTGAAAAGGACTAAATAACGAATTGTGCCTTCTAATTAAAGAATAGATATCTCTCAACAGTATTATAAACTAGGAACACTACACTGTAATCCTACAATTTAAAAACAGAGTTTTTTACCTTACCTTACCTTAAGTTTATTCAGCGTTTACGTAAAGCTGAAATACGACACTGGTTATGTACCCATAAAAGAGAGGATTTATTTACAGTAAGGAATAGTATAGGAAAATAAATTACTTTCTTAAAACATTAGAGAAGTTAGATTATAAATTTAATTTTAGGACATTTTTTTTCCAGAAAAAGTTGTATTGAATCGGATTTCTATTGCTTAGTTTTGGGTGAAAAAAATGTAGCATTAGAACAGTGACGTAACTTACACCCCCGCAACCTTCTCATCGCGGGAGAGTGCCCAGGGGACCCAAAACCTGACTGATGCTAAGTACGCATTTAACAACTTAAATCCCCAAACCTGACTTTGCAGGGGGGCTTTAATATTCTCTGTTACGCTACTGTGTATAAGCTACACAACTTTAAAGACAATGTCGGAGATTAGAACCCACGACCTATGGTTTCGTAAGCACTTAACATACCACTAAACAAAAGTGATCACTCCTGTCCAGAGAGGCTGTTACTGGCTTATTTAGATGACACCACAATACTCCTCCAACAGTGAGTTGGTGGATAGGTGAATGAATGAGATATTACTGATGCATCGAGTGGGTCTGATGATTTTGATTGTTATTTTTGCGGGTAGATGGCGCCACAACACATCAGAAGATTTGCGTTTTCCTTTTCAGCCAAGGTCACCAATATAGGAAATTAGAGCCCGCGACCTATGGATTCGTAAGCACATAGCATACCACTAGACAAAAGTGATCAGTCCTGTCCGGAGGCTTTTACTGGCTTATTTAGATACCACCACAACAATATATGTAGTTTATTCCATTTTATAACAATCAATATAACACAATGTATTCTTATTTTGCTATAAATTCTATAGAATAATTTCTCTCCTAATGCAAATATTTTATTTAAAAAAAAATCAAATATTTAGTTTTAATTGTAAACAAGCAATATAAAAAATGCTTTGAATGGATGAATCGAAATTATTTTATTAACGATTGAAAATTTGAACAATATATATATATATAGGGGGAGAGTGAGCTAATAGTAGGAATTGTGAAAAAAAGAGCATGATTTGTCTGCATTGTTGTAACAATGCACACCCGGTTTGACTAATTTTTACTGAAAAACCGATTTTCGACGCCAACTTTTGTCATTGTTTTAACAGTTTCATTTTTACAACAATGGAGACGAATCTAAGTTAGCGTCGAAAACCGTTAATTTATTAATTAATATTTGAAAAAAGTGTATTATCATCAAGTGTCATCCAGTACAAGTTTAAAAAAATTATTTGATCCTGATTGGATGAATAGAAAATATTTTATTAACAATTGAAAATTTGAACAAGATAAATATATACATAAATATATAGAGAGAGTGAGCTAATAGTAGGCATTGAGAAAAAGGAAAGAAAAATATTTCATCACAACAATCAAATAGTGAAAATTTGGGTAAATATAACTTTCCTGATTCAGTATAAAGAAAATAATAAAAGTTTGCTAAATATCACGAACAATCAAAATGTATTAATTTGTTTAAATATTATATTTCTTATTTTCAATTTAAAATAAGTTAACAATTCGGCATTTTTTGTTTTGTTTTTTAAAATATTAGCAAAGAATAAGAATTTTTTTATCCATATTTATAAAGAATATATACATAGTGAAATCTGCATTATTGTTTCAATATTTATAATGAAATAACCCTTTCTAATTAGATTAAATAACTAATGCTTAATTAACGAAATTATATATTCATGAAAAAGACTTATTATACACAATGAAAAAATTAAACATTCCAGTTGTTTCACAATTAAAGTATGAAATCGCGATAGTATGCCAAAGCAGGCAACCCTTCATAATTCAATTGTTATGCCTTGCACCAATGAAAAACAGGCTCTTTCCCTTTGAGGAAGTTGAGAAACGTGCTTGCGGCGGTGAGCAGGATTAAGTATGTTCATTCCTTAATAACATGCAATGTTTTTGTTTTTATATGAATTTGTCATTTTAAGAGATCTACAGAGTTCTGATTTTGCTTTAATTTGATACTCGTATAAGTTTTCATTTCTGTTGTTCTTTGAAAATCTAATTATGATGTTATTGTTCGCTGGTTGTTTCTCCAAAAAGCGAATATATTTTATTTGAAAATAGATGCTTGAGTTCAATATTTCACTTTGATATGAATTTTGCACCTTTGAATCATGTTTAAATTCCTGATTCGCATTGTACTTGAACATGGACGTATTTCAGAATTACTGTCGTTTTAAGTATATTCTTATCGTATGCCTAATAGTTACCATCTTTGGAATTGTATCATTGGGATATTTATGCTCTGAGCAAGTTTGCGCATTTAATAGTTGGACGTATTCTCAAGCGCAGTCTAATCACTGGAATGATTTGAATCTGAAACATGTTGTTGACAATATGGGTAAACCTCTATCTTTTTTATCTCATCCCAGCATTGGTAAATCTGATGCGTATAGAATGAATAAGTTATCATTTGAAGATATGGTAAAAGAACCAAACTTTGAGTTTGATATCAAAGGCTCAGATGTTGTTGTTTTCTTACATATTCAGAAAACAGGTGGTACTTCATTTGGAAGGCATTTAGTTAAAAATTTAGCATTAGAAAGACCTTGTTCCTGCAAAAAAGGGCGGAAGAAATGTAAATGTTCTCGTCCTCAGTCTGAAGATAGACAATGGCTTTTTAGTCGATATTCTACTGGATGGAAATGTGGTTTGCATGCAGATTGGACTGAGCTTACAAATTGCGTGGATAGTGCCATGGATCAAACTGAAAAAGAATCATCCAAGAGAAGGTATTAATTGGTTTGTGACATATTTTTTTTGCTGGTAAATGTTGAATGGGTTAAAGTGTAGTATAGGGGGGGGGGAACTTTCGATTTGGCGATTTTTGTATGTACTTGGCGATTTTTATATAGATATTATAGTGAGATAAATTAATTCTGGCTTCCGGTCACCTATCACTAAGAGAAGTAGATTCGCGATCGATTTTGGTCGCCAAAAACATTGATATCCTCAAGGCACCCCCCCCCCCTATACTACACTTTAACCATTGAATGAATAGTAGTGTAATTGAAATATTTAAGAGTATCAGCAAATGAATTATTAATTACCATAACATATAAAAATAAAACTCAACATAGGAGAAAATTTAATGCATGTAAATTTATTGCTTTATTTTTGTGTTATTAACAAAGTTTGATATAAAAGTACATAGCTTATTTCTGTTATGTAAATTTGTTAAAAATCAATAATTTTAAGCTAACTTTGTTGTTAGATTTGATTTGATTTTATAAAGAAAGATAAACATAAATATAGAAGAATTTCCGGTTAGAGTGCAGAATAGAAGGCCCCTTGGTGAAGACAATTCTTTGGCATCCAGGATCAGTCACCAAACTACATAATGTAGCGATAGGTGTTCCAAGAGTAATGAAGCAACACCAAAGTAATGAAGAACTGAATTCATTCTGGCATCTAGATAAACTTCGTCAAATTCTAGGGGCCCCCTATTCTACCCTTTAGCTGAATTTCCATATACTGGTAATCATTTCTTTTAATAAAAAGAAACTTAAAAATTAAGCATATAGATAACTTGGTTGATTTTTAAGAATATGTAAGACAATGATTAATCATAAAGAATATAGAAATATGAGTTATCTATAAGCTTCATAACCAAATGGTAAGTCACTTCATAAAAAAAGGATAGACAAACTTTGCAGCTCTATTAATACCACGTGAGTGAGTGAATATTAACGTCACACTGTTCAGCTGTACACGAGGGCTTTTGGCGACGGTCTGCGTAATTTTGAATCATGGTCAAATTACATGGATGACACCTGAGCTGGCACCCCCCTCTCCTAACTACCACACCACACCAATGGGAGGACGTTTGAGCTCTTGACAGATTTAATGTGCATCGCTCTTCTACATGGCGGGTCTTCAGTGGTACTGGGAATCGAACTCGTGACACGCTAGCCATGATCCGATGCCTAGACCACTTGGCTACCGCAGCCTCTATTAGTACCACAGTAAAAGCCATTTAATGTTGAAACTGAGGGGACTGAAATATTTTTTCATGTTAAAAGAATTTTGTGTTAAAGGATATTGCAAAAAAAAAATGTATATTCAACAAAATTAAGTTTATCAGAGCACACTTTATTTACATAGATATGTATATATGCATATATTTAATATTAATAAAAATCAATAAAGCAAAAACATTTACAAGAACTTAAAGAAATTTAACACAAAATTTTAAAGTTTTTGGAAAATAAACTGATATTTTTGGTAAATTCCTATTATAGCCCACCCCTTGGTGAAAATTTTTTTAAAGTCGCGCCAAAATGGCACCAAGCGTGTTTTTCAAAGTCGAGTTCAGGCCAACTGGGAAAAACATCGCGTCTTGTCCGAAGAAGCAAAAATGGAAAACATTAAAGCTTTAAGAAAATATACGAGCTTCTGAAAATAATAGGTACTTTTTTAACTTTTCGAACAATTCCATGAAAAATTAACTTTTCAAAAGTAGGAAACGGAAAACAATCCGGGAAAAAAAAAGGAATCGAAAGAGAAATTTTACAGACGTTAATAAAGCAAATTCAGCAAAATCTCGGCTTCTAAAAATCGGAAATGAAGAGCATTCTAATAAGTAAAAATTGAGATCTAAAGATCAAAATCGAAAAATTCTTTTTTTTAATTTTGAAAAGTACGGATTTAAGAACATTCCGAAAAGAAGGAATCTAAGTTCCATTGAGGAAAACAAATTAATGAAAGATTCAGCTTCTAAAAGCAGAAAAAAAAATTAAGGACAAAAAAAAAACGGATATCGGAACGACAAAAATCGAAATTTCTTTTTTAACTGCTAAAAAGTAGAAAATTAAGAGTTTAAAAAAATAAACAAGAACAAATTAATGAAAGATTTAGCTTCTAAAAGCAGAAAATTAATGGCATCCTAAAAAAAAAAAGGCGGATATCCGAACGACAAAAACGGAAATTTCTTTTCAACTGTTGAAAAATAGAAAATTAAGAACATTCTAAAAAGAATAAATCGATATTCGAAGGAGAAAAATTATTAACTTTTAAAACTTTATGAACAAAATACTGAATGATTTAGCTTCTTAAAAAGACAAACACATTCTAAAATTACTGTAACGGCTTTTGCCAAACCACGTACCTTTCCTTACATCATGCGGATTTTTTCCTCCTTTCGAACGGCATCTTCATAATTTTAACTATTTTTTCCGAAAGCTCCATCCAATAATTACCACCTTTTTTACAAAAAATTGAAAAATAAATAAACCTTGCTTTCGTCTAGAACACAATAACCGGCAATCGCACGTACTAGCGGAATAACAGCAAAGCATCAAATAGTAACGGTCCTTACTACTCGTACATAGTTAGTAGGGTTGCCGAAACCAACGTAATTAACGGAAATTACTAGTTGAAGACACCTGACGGTCACTAAAAATGGTCTTTAATTTTGAAGAATTAAAAAAAGAAGGGTTGCAAGCTTGGTGAACTTATCGCTTAACTTGGCGACAAAAAAGGCTTAACTTGGCGACAAAAAAAAGCACAAAATCCAGGGATGGGCTATAATAGGACGCAACCCATTTCACCAATGGAATGTGCATCTAAATTATTGTGCATACCTTTTTTCCATGATGTTCTTCATTTCTGATGTTTTTGTGTTGCATTTGTAGGGATAGATGGTGAAAATAGCTTAGATAAGCAAAATTTTCTTGTGTCACAAGCTATGTGAGCAAGGCCTTTTTTAACCTCCCTTGCACCCTAGGCACTTCAAATTGTTGCACCCCCTCACACTAATTCCAGAGAACCCTCTCCCCCTCCTTCAGTTCTTAACTTGCCAGTTTTGGTTTGGGAGGGATTTTTCCTTGACTCTCTTACTATTTTCCCTTTCTTTGTCATATACATGTATATATATCTATATTAATAAAAGAAAGAGTTTGTGTGTTTCAGCTGTTCCGGCGAAATTAAGCAACCCAGATGAATGAAACTTGGCATGTAGAAGCTATAGGTCGTTATGCTTTTTCAAAATAAGTTTGATCTAACAAATAAAAAAATATTTTTTTATAGTACTACTTTACCTTGTTTTCAAGCAATTCAGTAATCTACAATGTCTACTGCTCCGATATTTTTACTGTAGTCAGTGACAAAAAAGTACAATCTGATTTACTTCCTGACTAACTGTATAATGTATACAATATTAAAAAATATATATATTTTTTTATCAGTTTTTTTTCCAGAATTTTTACCCATGTGTTTTTACGAAGAGCACAACTGAGTACTTGACCTAAGATTAAAAAACCATATTGAAAAAATGAGTTTGTTGTAGCGATAATTATTATTTAGCTAAAAAAAAAAATTATTATCGCTAAACACCTCACAAATAATTTGGTGCTGCCATCTGGTGTATAGATTAAGAAAAAAAAACAATATTCAGTGCTTAAAAAATAGATTGTTTCAAGCTTTTATGGCAAGTTAATTTTCAACACTCCAGCCCGGAAATATCACAGGTACGAGGGATAGAGAGGGAAATTTCACCCCGTGAATTTGACAAAAGCGAGAGTTAAGGGGTTAAGCTGAACATTATTTTCACTTCCTCTTTTGTAAAGGAAAGCAAAGAATAAACGTATGTTTCGATTTTATCTTAATATGATAATAATATTACATTTTTTAAGCCTCGATGGGAAATGCTAAATAAATCAAAAGTAAAGTCATAATTACCATTTTCAGTTTTAAAAGAATGCAGTTAAATTAAAGGAATTGCTGATTTAAAATTGCATTAACTCTCTCTCTTTGAAAAACAGTGATTTTCTGAAGGGTCATTTCAACCCTCTTTTTATTAGCCCTTAAGCAGGTCATAAAATAAGGAATGTGTTTCTGTTGGGGGACGTTGCAAGGACCACACAAAGGAATGTTTTCTCACAGCGGTATTTTTACCAATAAAATGAACTTTACCTGCTTCAGGAATAATCCGAATATTTTGTAAGGACTTTGTTAATGAGAAACAATTTACTACACGAGTAATTGTCTTAAGCCAGTCTAATGTTTAAATATATAAGTAAATACAGATAAACTTTTCAATACATATTCATAAAAAAAAGGAAAAAAATATTTTTTTAGTAAACATATTTTTAATGTTGCAAAGAGGAAGAAGCCTGAAGAGCTGCAATTGTCTCTTAAAGTTCAGAGTAAAAAAAAAAACCTGCACGAGATATTTAGCAGCTTGGACTTAAGAATCTTATTCATACGATGATTTAATAATAAAACTAGGAAGGGCAAATAAAATGAAGCAGGGCGTTATACACATGTTTTTTTCATGGTGGGGGGGGGGATTAATTTTTTTCAAAAAAGAGATAAAAAGTTCCGAGGCGTAATCTTTATGCTTAAGATTAAAAATTTGCTAGTCTATGAGGAGGGGGGGGGGCAGGGGAATTGAACCCTTCGTCCTTGTGTATAGATATCCTGCTTAGAATCTAAAGGAATTCATGATACCAAAAAGAGTGTTGTTGATTGCGATAAAGCAGTGCTTCTCAAATTTTCGATATTTGTGACCCAATTTTCAGTCATAGTTTTCATCGCCAAACCCTTCTCCCAATAACAATGTATTGAATGCAATTATATGATGTACTTTGATGGTAAAACTATGATACAATAGGACTTTAATTATAAAACGAACTAATTAAATAAATATTAAGTTTTGTATATGACAAGCCCAAGAGGGTCGTTAGTAATTACTAAACTTGTTTTTAATTGACTATTGATAAATTAATTATCAAATATTTTGTGTAGTACTGATATATTTATATGTACAAGGGTATTATATCAGTGTGAATGTGTATTTCATTTTTTATTATATAAGAATGTATTTTACTTTGTAATTATTTTAAATTGCAAATTATTTTATTAAATTGATAGTTATTTTAAATACTTTATTTTTGATTTCTCGCAATATGCTTGCGGCCCCACCCCAAGTAGGGTTATCACGCCTTCCTAAGGGGGCAGGCCCCACAATTTAAGAAACACTGCAATAAAGATTTTATTTTGAGTTTTGAAACAATTTAATAACTGTATACATAAAACAAAATATGATTTGGGGAAGAAAAGCTAAGTGATTCACATAATAATTTGACCGACAGCGAATCGAAGATTTGATAATTTAAATACAAAAAAATGAAAGAGAATAATTGGCTTTTTAATAAACACTAGGCGGTTGTGCATTCTCTGTAATTAAAATTTTTTTCTCTTTTTTTCATGCTTCAATTTTTTGCGCCCTAGGCATGTGCTTAAGTGGAAAAGCAGACCTGTATTTGAGGATATTTCAAAGCCAAGTTAGCCTCCTTTCTATGAAACATGTGAAGCCACTTCTCTTTTATTTCACACTCCTCTTAAATCTTACCTGTGGGGCTGCGGTTTCCATATTTTGTTCATTCTCAGAAGGGAAACTTTTTTGTATTAAGCGATTTTCATTTTGTGTTAAGAGGGGGGAAAATGCATAATAGTTTGTTAAAACTATTGTATTATTTCGTGTTAACCAAGATTTCACCTTAAGCATTTTCATGTTAATGTATTTCACTGTATTTTTTATTTTATTTAGTAATACTAATTGAGAATTATTTTGTATGTTTCTAATAACTGCCATAAAACAACACCTACAGAAAGTTTAAGATACTTCTGTTTTTTTATTTTAAGTTATAACTAGTTTGGAAAAATTGTATCCTTAATTATATCTTAGGAGCAAAAATTATTGTATTCTTTAGTTCATAATTTTTTTTCAATTCATAATCTAAATTTTAATTTATTAAAAGTGTAACAATTATATTTTAGATATTTCTACATTACTTTATTGCGAGATCCAGTTGCTCGTTTCATAAGTGAATATAAACATGTTCAAAGAGGTGCAACATGGAAGACAGCTCGACATTTGTGTGGAGGAAGATCTCCAACTAATGAAGAATTGCCACCATGTTTTACTGGGAAAGATTGGAGTGATGTCACGTTAGAACAATTCATGAACTGTAAATCTAATTTAGCTTTTAATCGTCAAACAAGAATGCTAGCTGATTTAACTCTTGTTGGTTGTTACAATCAAACTGTTATGTCAAAACGCCAAAGAGAAGTCATGATGCTTGCCAGTGCCAAACAAAATTTACAAAGAATGGCATTCGTTGGTTTGTGTGAGTATCAGAAACTAACTCAATACTTATTTGAAAATACTTTCCATCTAAAATTTCTTCAACCATTTCAGCAGTTCAATGAAACACGAAGTAGCCTCTCATTATCTGAAATTAGTGATGATGAACTACAGAAGATAAAAGATTTAAATAGACTTGATATAGAATTATATCAATTTGCAAAATCATTACTTTTTCAAAGATACAGTCTTTTAAATAATTCAAAAAATATTTTTGAAACTGACAAAAAAAAACAAATAATTGATAAGATTTTTGAATCTGAAGTTTGAAATTAAGTTTTTTTTTCAATGCAGTCGTTATTTATCACAATGAACTTCAGATTGGAATATATTTTAAATTTAAGTATCTAAGCAATTCAATTACACTAGCCTTTGTATACAATATATATGAATACTTGTTTAGGATCAATCTGTTCTTTTTTAGAATTTTATATTGTTTTCTTTTTCAAAGCAAATATTTAAAATTTATAATAATGAGCAATTTTTATTACTAAAAATGGAGAAGCAGGAATGTTTCAATTAAAAAAAACAACTCTTGCATAGTGCGAAAGTGTTAGAAAAATAAATCCCAATGTTGTCTTATGACTACATTTTGAAACTGTAAGGTCTATTGCCATTAACTCATTTTCAGTTCTGTGATGATGAATTCAAATTAACCAATGTCTCAAATGGGTAAACAAGTTTCCTTCTAAGTTGGAAGTAGGACCAGCATTATTTAATTTATCTGGAAGTGATTTTTGTATCTGGTGAAAAAAATTCCAGTGTTTGCTCTGTAGTTATAATCTAACTACAGAAAAAGGCCCTCAGGATGCTAAAATGAAATTTCAGGATGTTAAATCTAAAGGATGGATTTTCTTATAAAACCCATCAAGAATGAATACTGCAAAGTGTAATGCATTTATAAATTCATTATAATGCAATACAGTTGTTTATTTATGAACATTGGTAAAAATAAATTATATGGTAGCTATAAATTATAAAATGTAAATTTGCAATCTAACTGTAAATAATATCATTTGAGAATGTTTTTGTTTTGTAGTAAATTAAGTAAAAGGTTCTGGTTCAATATTTTGGTCCCTCACGAAATTAAGCCTAGCATATGAAAATGTATTAATTGTAACATAAATTTCAATAAATTGTAATAGTTTTTAAACAATTTACTTAATTTCAACAGTATTTCAAGATTCAAATACATTAAAATACAAAATCGTACTTGTATAAAACTGCATTATTAAATGTTTTGAACTGCCCAACTCAAAAATTTACTATACACAGTGAATATACGATGTAATTTTTAAATGATGGGATTGACATTTGAGTTGACATCGCACTATTTTGAGCTAACATGAGAACCTTTTGATATTGTTTTCTCACTCAAAGGAATCTTTTCATTTATTTTAGTCAGAAACTTTAAATATGTGTTTTTTTATATCTTATTCTTGTGTTCAAAAAACCAACTATTGTACATATTTGCTTTTTAAAAATTCTGATATTTTATAATTTAGACTTAACTTTAATTTATATATATATATGACAAATAATTGTATGTAATAATTAATGATTTTATAGCAGTAGGAAAACAAAATGTATGACAGTATAAGGAATTTTATGCAAAACAATTTACAATTCATTCTTCAGTAAAAAGTGTAGAAAAAAATTGTTGTATGATTAATAAGTTTTATGTATGGATTATCCTGTATGTAGAATTATAACTTTGTTTACTGATTTTTTATTATTTTATGCATCTTAGTATCAAGATCTCCATTTTAAAAAAAAGAGCAAAGTTGAATTGAAATTTAAATTAAATATTTAAAAAATTTGAAATTTTTTTACAAAACTGTTTTTATTGTTTTGTTCTTGTATTTATTAAATTTTAGTAATAATAAATTATTTTTCATACATAAAGCACTGTATTCTGTGTATTAACTTAATAGATCATTTTTAAATATTTCAGATAATTCTTCATTATTAAATCTTTTCAAGTTAGTAAGAATACATATTGATACTTATATAAATTTTTCACATATCTGCTTGAGAAATGGAATGATTCTTTAAAGTTTTAGTTAATTTATAAGCTAAAATCTACCCTTAAATAGGCAGTTAAGTTAAAATGAATGTAAAGATATGAGATGCTTTTAATTCTTTTTCTGAAATTTCAATAAAAGTACTTTGTGCAAGATAAAAATAGAACAATCTAAAAATGAAAAAAGTTGAAGAAAAATGCATTTCATACCTTTGTTATATGAAATGGATTTTCCCTCAACTTTTGTCATTCCATACTCCTTGAGGTTTACAATATTATTTTGATGAAAATTTTAATCGTGCTAACTAAAAAAAAATAACAAAATAGTGCTCACAAGTATGCAAATTTACTTATTTTTAATAATTCAAAGATAAAAACATTTATTTTTTTATAAGACAAATATTGAACATGTTATCATAGCAGGAGTAAGGCAAATAAAGTGTACATGATATGTTTCAAATAGGGATTCTTCATATGTGGTCGATCCTTCAAGTGACACCTGTTCATATTTGAATAGGGAAGCAGAAAGCAAGGTCATTTTCCTGAGATAAAATCTATTAACTAGATAAGCATGTTGACAGGCACTTATAAACCTTGCTAGTAGTTTGCTAGGTTTAAAGCTGGTGATGTCAACTCAGAAGATCGAGCAGTGCCGGTTTATCCATTGGGCGCCCAGGGGCCGGATAAACTGGACTTAACCAGATTTTCTAGCAGTAAATTTCGATCCACCAGTGCCAAAGGGGCATGTAGATCTTCTGCGCACAGGCGCAAAACGAGCTTAAATCGGCACTGAAATCGAGAATGCACATGTAGGCCCTCCACCACAGATGAAGATTAGGATTAAAACACTGTTGGAGAATGTTACAAATATCAAAATCCACCATCTGTGAGCATTTTGTGAAGTTTGGCCTCATAAACCACTTTGATGTATGGATTCCCCAAGATTTAAAAAATAAATTATTTATGATAGATTGCATTTTTTTTTATTTGCGACTCGCTCTATAAACGTAACCAAGAAACATCATTTTTGAAGTAGTGAAAAATGGATAATTTATAGTAATGTTGAGTGAAAAAAATCTTGGGATAGCATAGTGAACCACCTTTAGTCACTCTAAAAGTCGGTTTTCATCCGAAGGTCACGTTCTGTGTCTAGTAAGATAGTACAGGAATCCTGCAGTACGAGTTTTTACCAAACATAGAGATGATAAATGCAGACGAATTAAAGACAGCGATTGAACAAAAATGTCCAGAATTGGAAAAGTGTCGTACTTCATCGGGACAATGCATAGTCTCATGTGTCTGACAATGCGACAAAAGTTGTTGGAGGTCAGTTAGGATGCAGTATTAGTTATTTTTTAGAAATTATGCAAGTGGTTTTCACGAAATCTCAGTAAGTACTTGTAAGTTACTAAGTCATTCTTTTTCTAGAAGTCGCAGATAAATCTGCCAAAATATAGGGTTTAATACTTTTAACGAGGAAGTGAAATGAGACTGGCTTTACGAAATATTGCATTCGTTACGATTTAGCTTATCCATTATGATTTAGTTAGACCAGCTTTAAAAATTAAATTTAAATCTTATTATAAAAAATCTATTCTTTTTTTTAAAAAAAATTATAAGACAAAATGGGTATTTTCTGCATCGTCGTAGAAATCATTAGAACTTCGTGATTACATTGCCAAGGGGCAGGTTTTGATATCTACGATTTATTTGAAGATGCTACGGGGTAAGGAGTCATCCCAGTACGAAATGAGAAAAATGTTATTTTATAAGGGTACTGGTAAATCTGAAAGAAGGATGCTTAGGTTAATGAAAGGATCTAAAACTGTCCTGAATATCATAATTAGAAAAGATTATTTAAATAAAAATAAAAATGACCTGAAAAAAAGGCCAATAATATGGGATGATCGACACATTTTTTGACAATAAACAAAAATTTCGAAACATTTCTATAAAATTTTAATATGTAAATGCTAGGAAGTCTTAAATCAAATAAAAAAAAAACGAATTTATGAAAATGAAGAAAACAAGTTGTTGAAATATCACACAGAAGGAAGACTGAAATGATCTAAAAATGTCATTTTAGGATAGAATGAGAGCAAACAAATTATATTTTCTGATGAAAACATTTATTTAACTTTGATGGTCCTGATAGTTACAAACAACTAGTGAAAAAAATGCTTCAGTCGAAACAAATGGATGATCAAAAATGGTTTCGAAAGCATTTAGTTATAATAGATTGTGAATTTCAAGACGTAAGGATGCTGCACAAAGTCACGATGATCACTTCATAACATTTTGGACTTTTTTTAGGTCGAAGTAAGAATAATTCTGCAGTTTAATCCTTAATCCACCCAGGAATAATAATTTTAAAAAAAAGAATGATTTGCCATTGCGAAACCATAGAACAGCGATACCAACCTGCGGCCCGTTACACTAAAAAGATTCAATTATTTAAGAATTAGCCAGAAATTTTGTCAGTTAAGCAATCAAATATATCAGCTTTGCTGTCACACTGGTACGAATTGAGGGATTTTTTCCTTTTTGTAATTCCAATGGTTAGTGGTAACAAATAACAGTGGAGTAGCGACCATTTTTCACGGGCGAAACTGGTTTTTAAGTAAGTCATGTCTTCCAAGCAAAAAATATCCAAAGAAAATAGGTCGTTTAAAGACGACTGGGAGCTGAACTATTTTGTAATGAAAAACAAAATGGATCAACAACTTGTGTGATGTCATATTTAAAAAAAATAAAATTTTCCCACTAAACGCAAATTTTCAGTGGCTCTTTTCCTTTAAGATTTCTTTCAAGAGGCGATAAATTGGCTTTCTTAAAAAAAACCCTCTGCAACATCAACTAAGTGTTTTGTCTGTGGTAATATCACACAATACAGAGGTAATAAAAGCATCCTATAAAATTTGTTATATTACTGATAAACATATGAAATTGTTTATTGATAACAGATATTGTGGAGGAGTGTTTCTTAAATGCTTCTGATGTACTGTTTGATAAGGTTAGAAAAAAAATTAAATAATTTCAGAAATAAAAAAAAATAGCTTTCAAATTCTACCTGTATTAGATGTATTGCAATGAAGACTTAAAAAGCTACGAGTTTTTGTTTGTCTCCTGATTCCAGTACTGATATTTCAGCACACATAACATCATAATGCTCAGTTTTTGTTAATTATACTAAAAACTCAATCTATGAAAAGTTTTCAGAATTCTTTCCAAAGAGCCAAACTAGAGATATAGATTATGTTGAGGTTATTTCCACTTTTCTAGAGTGAAAAAATGTAGTTGTAAATAGAAATTAGCGTGTGTATACTACAGACGCTCTTTGGATATTGTGGGATACAGATATACACACTTTCATTAGATTTTGAGTTTGCCTGCTATGCATCAATTAAGAGTAGAATCTGATGCTAAATGTTGATATATAGGCATAATTTTTCCAATAACTTGCTGCAATACACACAAACCAGTTTTCAGGAATTATGTGATCCTGGGGTTCATTGTCTTTTTGTACATACCAGGATGATTTCTCTTCGATGCATAGGTTTTTTGTCGGTTGACGAACAATGCATTATTTTGGCATGAATAGCAGTTTTAATTTTTTTAATGTCTCTGTGTATTGTCTTTTATGGCATTTCTGTAAACATTTTGTAGTTTCATGATAATTTTATCAATTAAGCTTCCCTGCTTATGTTTACCAAGTCACCTTCATTCTAATATGGTTTAATAACTTATCTTTTTCAATTTTGACACCACATGTGTTTTCTACTAAAAATTGTAAGAATTTTAGTCCCAATCACTCAGTATGGAATTAAATCCCATTTTGCATTCATTAATTGACTATCTCCACATTATTAGGGCAGCATGCATCTCCATGGTTCAAAATGTTCTATTGAATTTCAACGTTCTTTTTGCCAGGTGTGATACCTGCACTGTTGACTCCCATAATTCCCCCACAATTTTGATAGAACATTAAAAATACTTTTCTCGAAGTGAAGGATACCAATAAGTATACCTAATCCTTTCCTTGCTTTTGTAAAGTACTAACAAACAAACACATCAATGTCTTCATTTTCTAGAAAATCATTGAGTTATAAGTGAGTTTCTCTAGCTGCTTGACATGAAGCTTCAAGCATGTTTCTTTACATTATTTTTTTATGAATAAATAATTTATGTACAGGGCAAATATATTTTTTTATACATTGTTAGCAAAAAAAGATAAAGTCAGCAAAGAATCACAGCCTTTGCTTATGGATAAGAAAGCCCTAATCAACTTGCTATTTATATCTCTCATGTGAGCTTTTTACTTCCTCTTGAAAATTTTAGTTAACAGTTCCATAATTGTATAAAAGATCATTCTTTACAAAGCACTCCCATGGAATGGTGGCATTCATTAGCAACACATAGTGAACATTTTTTACTATAAACCTTCTGCAATAATTCAGAAAATATCTTGTATATTAAATCAAAATTTACTACAGGTTGGAAAGATGATAGAATATCAGATGATCGACCTTGCTGTAAGATTTCAGTATTGCAGTTCTTTTTCAACAAAAGTTGGTACAGTTTTAGATGATTTCTGCCATCATTTTCAGATTACATATTTTTCCTTTTAGTAATACTTTTAGTTTTTCTATATTTGGCTATTACAAGATCCTTACTACTTACTTTTTCAACTATTAAAATCTGAAATGATCTTTCATTCTGAGAGTAGCTATTTGTTTAAGTAAAATAAAAAAAAAAAACATTTCAATAAATTTTAAACAAAAATGAATGATTTTTAAACAAATAATACTGATATCAGTCTGGAATTTAATAGACTCTTTTCTGTCATCATGTTATTGGTAAATTAATATTTCAAGTAAAAATAAACCTTTGGTTGTATGACTGTAAGATGTAAACAAGGGGGAAATAAAAATTACTCATAACTGAGTAAAAAATGCATAAAATCGATTTTTTCGTTAGTGTGTATTGTAGAGAGTATTACCATAGTATTAAAATAAATGCCAAAAATAAGTTTTACTATTTTTATCAATTTTTCACATTTTAAATGACCGTCTTAAAGCATTTTCCCCATTAATCATCATGTAACGGCCTACGAGAAACAGCTATTGCAGCCAGAATATGTAGCCCGGTAGGAAAAAAGGTTGAGTACCCCTGCTGTAGAATCACTATACACCTTCCTTAGCATTTCATAAGTCTCGGTAGATGTTTTATCTAAATACTGATAAAATTAAATATTACAGCATTATTGTTGAAATGTCATGTTTTTATGTGGACGAAATTCAGACAACCTTGAAATAAAATGCCTGCACACTCAGTTAAATTATATGCTAGGGTGAAACCATCCTGAACATAGATGAGAGGTATAGTAGAATGCATTTCAAATGGTGTAATTTTAACTACATGCTTTGGTTGTCATGGGTGACCATAGAACCTAAACTTTTAGATTATACCTCATATTAAACATATTTTCTTAAGTACAGAACAATTATATTTAATGTAAATAAAAATACAAGTCAATAATGCAAATTAAAAGACAAAATTAATAAAATGATAGTTAAAATTCCAGAACCCAATCTTGTTAAAATTTTCAAATTCTTGCATCCTTTCTTCAAATTAATAATAAGACTATATCTTTGGTGTGGAATACAATAGCATGTAAAATAATTGTAACATTACATTTAAGCAATTTACATTAAATCAAGAGCAATTATTTTGTTGCATTGATGTAAGTGTTGTTGTTTTATAATCCAAATCTAGCACAAATATAATATACATCCTCTATTGCCCACTATTTCTCTATTTTCTAGTGACATTTACATCAATAATTTTGTTCTAGCACACACAAACAAAAAATAATATATCTTGGTGTAACACATTGAACTTTTAAGAAAAATACATTTAACACAATTTTCTACTATAATTTTTGTTTATCTTAGTTGAATAAATTGTTTCACACTGTTTTTTAAATAATAGATTTTAATTTCTTTAATCTTTATATGCATACTAACATTGTAGGTACTTTAAAGGTGACATAAAGAACTAATAAGAGAATTCATGTTACCTCATTTAAGATCAACTACAAAAAAGGAACATGTACTAGTTTTTATCATTCATAGTAATGACACTGGTTGTTTGTGTGATTGCTAAATCATGTAAATAAAATGCAAAAAGTTAAAAAAAATATACCTTTATTTTCATAAATCAAACTATTTAAAATTTTTTATCCTTTCAACTACAATTGTAACGAACATTGTTTAAATAATCAGAGGAAAATTTTACACAATAAAACATTTGACAACAAGCTGGAATTGAATTAAGAAAAAAAAATCAAACTGAAATACATCTGAATAAGTTTTATGAATGATATTCTCTATTAAAAATACCATTACAAATAACTTTATCTTAAGAGAGTGCTCAGTTCAGAATTATACATGATTAAATAAACACGATTTTAATAAATTTGAGATAAAAAAAACCATTTCTACTTTTCAAAATAATGATTGCAATAATTGTACAAAACATATATTTTGTAAATATATTATTGGCACAAATACTTGGCATGATAATCAAAATGATCTTCAAGGAATGTTGAAATAAAGAAAAAACTATGATCATAATCCTAGAAATAAAATAATTTAAATAAATGTAAAGCAAATAAAAATAATAAATATTTTTTTACACAACTTCAGACATAAAATAAAAACTCACTCATCACTTTAGTGTGAGAATTTTTCATTATGTATGTTTGCAGAATGCTGCAAATACTGTGGTTGATACAATCATAAGTTTTCAAAATAGTTACGAACTGCTAAACTAACACTAATACATACAAAAGGATAGTTAAAAATATGTTATAACTTTTTCTTTGTATCCTAATCAATTAAAAATTCTATGTTGATCAATTTTATTATTTTTTTCATTAAAATTTATATATTTTATGACATTCTATAATTTGAAGAATTAACAAATTAGATGAAACAATCTAATGAAAACCTAAAATGTAAATTAACATAAAGAGAAAAATAAAAAATGTTTCATTTTTCTCTCATTTCTCTTTATTATTTTTATAGTTAAATAATTTTTAAATATATACAAACTAAAATTCAACAGAAGAAAAATTTTTTAAAAATGCCCCATTTTTTGTATTTATAATGTTTTATTCATTTATAAACTAATAACATGTTATTCTATTCATTCCTTAAAATTATAGTACATTATAGATTTTAAAAAACAATCATAGCATCCTATGACCAATTTATTTTTCAAGTAACACTAAAATATATATCTAGCTTTCAATTAAAAAAATATGTTTGCAAATGCGATCAATAATTTCTTATTTAAAAGAAAGAAAATTTTAACAATTTAAAACAATAAAGTATGAACTTTCATAGTAGCTTTAAAAATATAAATAATTTTAAAAAAATTATAGACAAAATATTTACTTTGTTATGGTGAAATTTTCAAGATCTTACTTGTGGGATCTTTCAAACAGATTCTTTTTGAATTTTTTTGTAATGTATAAGTAAATATTTTTTTATATTACATTCATACCTCTTGCATACGTGCTTCCAGCTTAATCTTTGTATTCTTGCAAGCAGTGATGAAATTTTGTATCAAAAGATCTTTTTCTAAATAAGTATCTTCTGTACCCTATAAAACATAAGTTCAAACAAATGAGAACTGAACATATTTCCTTCCAAAGAACTATAGCAAAATTTCCATTATTAAAAAGATCAATTCTCTATTAAAGTTAAATATGCAGTAAATGCAATTACCCAATTATAACACAAAATTTCAAAGTATATATTTTAAAATTAGTTGTACACATAATAACCAGTTACTATAATTAATACAATATTAGAATAATGAATACATATATTTCAATGATTCAATCAATGAATAGTGTAATTGGGTGTTTTAAACTTATTACAAAGAGAAACTTTAATCTGCATCTTGAAAAAAAGATAAGTAGAAAATAGCAATTTGATACAAACATTTCATTCTTTTAGAAATATAATTACAAGTACATATTTCTCTTAGTATCATTTTTTAACACACACACCCCCTTTTTCTATGAATTCTAACTAGAAGATAATAATCCTTTTATACAAATTTGGAAGTATTAAAGCATTTTGCACATTTGTCTCTTTTCAGTTAAAGCAGTGATTCCCAAAGGGGTCTATGACAACCTGCAAGGGGTCCACACCAGCAAAAAAATAATTTGGGTGTCCATGAGGTGTAAATGGGGGTATATGATAGGGGTTCTCACTAAACCAGATCATGATTTTAACCTTTAAGAAAAATTTGATCTATGGAAACCAGATTTTACCAATTTGATATTTACTAAATTTAGTGAGGTTAATTTGTGGTTACTATGTGACAGCATAAATTTTATTAAGACAAGGACCATTTCAGCATTTGTTTCCAAATTTCAGCTAAAGAAGTATAATATTAAACGTCGCGAATTTTCTCAATTTGTTACAGACTGTCTGTCAGGACATTTTAACCTACGTTCCAACATTTAAATACCCTTACTCAGATTTTGAGACTAAGTTTGAGATTGCTTTTTATAGTAATACAGCAGAGAGAGAGTAGACAAAATAGTATAGTCACTTTGAAAAAAAATGTCATATTACAATTAAAACTGATCAGAATAGGTCTTAACGAAACTCAAAGTTTAGAAATGGATGTCAGCAATTTTCGCTAAAAAAAGACATACCTGATAATTTGTCAACAAATTATGAAATATCCTGAGAAAGTTTTTAATTGCTTTTCCTTGCGAGAGGGAGATTCACTGATTTTGCCAATCTCAAAAGCAAAAAAAGAACTGGGCACTTACTAAAAAAGGAGATTTAGGGTTAAACCTGACAATTGATATGAATTGTTAAAAATTTGTTATTGAAGCACCAGATTAATCCCTCTCATTAACCCGACATCACTCACGCGAAAAAAAACGACCTTAAGTTCTTGCACAGGATATAAATAATGGCAATTAAATTAATGCGGACGCCTTTCTCCACACTCAAATGATCCAAGGAATCTCCAGATGAGTGATATGTTCATAAAAAAAATACCTTTTTAAATAAAAGTACTCAGCTCACAGCTCTCTTTATTAACGGAAAAAAAATAATAAAATCTCATATTCTATGTAAACAATGCTGCCATACAGCACAAGCTAAATAATTTACAGCACGTTACATACTCCTACCTTGCAAAGTGAAACTGAACTTTGCAATATAAAATAAATTAAACTTTAACCATGCAATATATTGTATAGATATATATGACACTTAATTGCTCCTAAAATTTGAAAATAAGTTCACAAGTCCAATTTGTGAGGAATTTTTATGGTCCTTCCCAATCTGGTTTTGGTAGGGGGTTCCTCCTCAGAATTATCAGTACTTTCAACAGGAGAATCGGGAATATAATCAGTTAGTGAATCCGAAACATGGTTAGTAGATGATTCAGGAGTTTTCTCAACAGGTAGGCTGTCTTTTCCTGAGGCCTTTAAAACACCAATTTCAGTTTTAGCTGATACTTCCAATGGATATAGCCTTTGGAAAGAACGAATCCTCTCACCATGGGAGGTACTAATTCTAGCTACTCTAGGAACTCCATCCTTGCCAGGATAAACCTCCAAGACAACACCAAGAGGCCAGTCAATTCGTCGCACATTGTCATGCCCAATCAGCACAACATCGCTCATTTCTAAAGCATTTCTCCTTGTCCCTCTGTGGACCAGAAGAGCAAGATATTCATTTCTGAACCTTTGTCTCAGATCTTCACGCAACTTCTGCAAGTATTTGGTGCGTTTTATCAATGAAGATCTATCTACTTGATCTAAATCAGGAGTTTCACAGTTGCTATTTCCGTGAATGAACATTGCTGGGGACAAAGGTAACAACTCATTTGGATCTTTGTGTATGTATGTCAAAGGTCTAGCATTGATTATTGACTCACAATCACATAAGATGGTCAGGAGTTCTTCATAATTTACAATAGATTTCCCTAACACTTGACATAGAAGCTCTTTGAGCATTCTCACAATACGCTTCCACCATCCACCCCACCATAATGCTGTGGGTGGAATAAATTTCCAAGTGATTTTCTGGGCAGTTGAGTTCACAATTTTATCCCAATCTAATGTTCTTAGTGCATTATTTGTTCCTACAAGGTTAGTACCATTGTCACTGTAAAGTACTGAAATCCTGCCTCTTCTCGCAATGAATCTTCTCAAGGCTTGAATGAAGGTATCAGTTGTGAGTGATTGAACTAGTTCAAAATGCACTGCCCGGTAGACAGCAAAGGTAAACAAAACAATCCAGGCCTTCGCTTTTGACTTAAGATAAAGAGGACCTGCATAGTCTACACCTGTTACTTCAAATATCTTTGTCTGAGTAACTATCTCTAGGCAGTGGCGCAAAGGGCACTTCAACATGCTTAGCTTTATAACGTTTGCAAATCACACACTCAGAAAGAGCTTGCTTTACTAATCTCTTGGCTCTAATTATCCAAAATTTCTCTCTAAGCCGTGCAAGTAATATTGAAGAATCTGTATGCATTGCTTTTACATGCTCTTCTCGAATTAATTTCACTACAACATCATTGCCAGGTAAGAGAATTGGGAACTTGAAATCTTCCTTCTCATAACTGTCAGCCAACTTGGTTCTTATTCTCAGAAGCCCATCTTCATCTTTAAAGGCTTGCATTTTAGCAAGAAGTCTCTCATCTTGAAAGGCATTTGACTGCAGGAACTTGAAAACCAAAACCTCTGCTCGTTTGAATTCTTCATGGCTTAAGCTTCCCTTTAACTTGGTTGCATTTGAAACGTTATAAATGAAACGTAGAATCCACGCTACTACTCTGTTGTTTCTGCTATAGGTGGAAAAATGATCACTCTCAATATCGGTTGTTTGAACATTCATCATAGAGGTCACAATAGCTCTTCTTTCTTTATTCACTTCAACCTCATTGACATCTACTTCCACATCACTAATAGGCCATTCTTGAGGCAAGAGATGCAACCAACTGGGACCTTCCCACCATTTCGAGCTGCAAAGCTGCTTTGCTGAACACTCTACTTGGACAGTCTGCAGGATTCAGAGATCCAGGAACATGTCTCCAGGCTTTGACAGGTGTCAGCTTCCGAATTTCTTGAACACGGTTGTAAACAAATACACCCCACGGTTGTAAACAAATACACCCCACGGTTCTTCTCTCTTCAACCAAGCTAATACTGCAGTAGAGTCTGTCCAGAAATAAACGTTGTCTGTTGGAAACTCTTTCAAGACAGTTGTAGAAAGACGAGCAGATATAGCAGCACCAAGAAGTTCCAGTCTGGCAATTGTTGTTTCCTTTTTTCCACATGGTGCAATCCTAGTTTTACTCTGTACCAGTTGTATGTGTACAGTGCTTCCAATATCAACTCGTAGGAAAACAACAGCAGAATAGGCAAATTTGCTTGCGTCACAGAAAAAATTTAACGAAATATGCTGAAATCCACTATCACAGTGTACCACTATCACACCTTGGTACTTGAACATGCTTTAAGTATTCCAGCTCCTTTAGCCATTTCAGAAAATCTTGACTTGTTTTTATATCTACTTCTTGATCCCAACCAATTTGAGACTTCCACAAACTTTGTAGCCAAAGTTTTGGTAATAGCAACACTGGATCAGTGATCCCCAAGGGGTCAAAAACTTTGTGTGAAGCAGCAAGAATATTTCTTTTTGTGATTACCTCTTCCATTAGTTCTCTCAAATCTGGAATATTTAATGATAGGGTATCACAATGTCTGTCCCAAATCATTCCCAGGACGTTTGTAGGACTTGCTATGGGATCAGATGGGATAGAATACTCCCACCCTCTTAAGTCAAATTTTCTTTCAGCCATGATCTCCGTGGCTACATCAATAAATCGATCTAGCTCTGACTGAGTTTGGACACTTGCCAAACAATTGTCCACGTAAAAGCTGCTCATCAATTTTTGTACAATACAATCAGGGTATTTGACATGGTTTTGCTTTGCTTCATCTAACTTTTTCTCCAAGTGGTACTGGATTGTTGATCCAAGTAAAAATGGGCTGCTGGAGACACCAAACACCACTCAGCAATGCCTATAATGTATACGCTCTCCTTCTTCACTGTGCCACAAAAATCTCAAGAAATTTCGATCCTGCTCATAGAGGCTTATTTGCAAGAAGGCTTTCCGTATATCAGCCGAAACACCAAATCTATACAATCGAAATCTTGCTAACATTGAAGGAATCAATTCAATCAAGTTTAAACCCTTTTCCAAACAGTCATTGAGGCTAACCGCTCCCTTTTGTTTTGATGAAGCATTAAAAACGGGCATAATTTTTGTAGTACTGTTTGACTTCACCACATGTCGATGGGGAAGATAGTGAGAAACAGACTTCAATTCTTCTTTGGGGACTTCTTCGATTATGCCTTCTCGTTTCCATTCCTTAAAGACATCACCATATTCTTTAAACAAGTTTTCCTTCTTCAGCTTATGGGTTGTCACTTGTAGCCCTTTAAATGCTACATTAAAGTTGTCTGGCAGAGGTAAATGATTGTCAAGCCATGGTAGGGAGACAAGGAATCGCTCTTCTTCATCAACCTTGACAGTTCTTAAGAAGTGCTCCATTGAGGCTTTATGAAGCTCCTCTTCGGTTTTTTGTTCTGAAGGATCTTGTATCCCCAAGGAATCCAATCTCCATAACTGGGAGATATCCATCTCTTTCACAAATAGGGAGACCACCAGCATATCATTGCATGAAGAAATCTCACTATTAGGTACTTTACCTGACAGAGTCCATCCAAGTATTGTCTCCATGGCAACAAGCCCACAGGATAAAATTCTGCGCTGGCCAGTCATGAGCTTTACGATTACATCTGATCCAAGAAGCACTTGTACAGATCGTGACTCTTCCCCTACATCTGATAACTGGATCTTCATTTAATTAAGTTCTGAAATCCAAGAACCTGGAGTGACCGATGCAATGTTGTCGCATATAGATGTCTGATCTAATGCTTCCAGGTTACATGTAACACTATTGTCTTGATTTCTTAATCTTATTCTATTACAAGTATGTTCACACTTGTCAAGATTTAATACTCCCAAACAATGAATGCATCAGAATTTCCCTTCTGAGTGGGATATATCCCATCTTTTCAACTACATTTTTTAATACATAAGACTTTTGTGACCTAGAGTCTAGAATTGCCCTAACTGGGATTTCTTTGTTACCACACACCATTTTTAACTTCAAAGTTTGGAGAAACACTCTGGGACAAGAAGTGTTGTTGGCCATATTAACTTCAACTTTTGGACCCTTATTTTCACTTCTGTATGAATCTTGATTCTTAGCCTTTAGAGACTCACACATAAGTGTAACATGCTTTTTACCACATATTACACATCTTAAATATGTCTTACAAGAACGAGCTGTATGCTTTGGTCTTAAGCAAGCAAAACAACATTGCTTCTCTCTTAAAATATTATGCCTTTCAGCCAAACTCATCTCCTGAGCTTGAAAACAGTCTTGGCTCGAGTGTTTCCCAGTACAAAAAACACATTCCTTCTTCACTTCCTTTGAAGCTGTAGTTAATAAATTGGCAGCTGTAGGTATCTTTTTCATTGGAAAATCTCTTACTTTTTTCTTAAAAGATTGGCGATTTTCATCTACACCCAGACCAAAACCAGCCATAGCCAAATTAATTCCTTCTTCTCCCTCCGTTTCTGCCTTGAGGAAAGTCATTAAATTGGTTAAGCGTTCTTCAGCATCTGTTGAGACTGCTGAAGCTGCACTTCTATTCCATGCTTTCAAAAAGTCCTCTTGAAAACATGATTCAACCATGGGATAAAGAATTGAAGCACATTTTTCAGTAGTCACTCCTAAAGTCTCTAAGGCTCTTAGATAAGATTCGAGTTTATCATACAGAGATGTCATTGATATTTTTTCCCGTTTCTGCACCGAAATTATGAGCTTTAACAATTCCCGAACATAAACCTCCCACTAATGGATCATCTCTACCAAATCTCGCTTTTAAGCTTTCAACTGCTTTGGCATAATTGGCTGCTGTTGCCGGGAATCTCTCTACCACTTCTCGGGCTTGCGAGCCATTTACAGTAGCTTGAACAAGATACTGAAATTTGTTCTCGGGCACGATTTCATCATCGTCATGGATATGTTGAAATTGGCTCCAGAATTGTAGCCAATCTTTAATATCGCCACTAAACTGTCTAAATTCTGATTTTGGCAGATTAAATTTCTTTTTAGTGCCAGATATATTAGTATTTTGAGACTCACCAGAAACTGGCAATGTTGCCTTGATTCTCGCCCCCAACTCCAGTTCGTGTCCTCTTATTTTTCCACTTTCTTCATATTCTAGCTGTTTTAATCTTTCAGCTTTTTCAAATTCTTCTTTTAGTTTTCGCTTGCTCACGGCCGTTACTAAAATATTTGTAACAAAGTCTGGATCATCCAGATACTCTGCTTTTCAAAATAATGTCTTTCAGTTCCGAAATTTTTACCTTATCGGGAAATATCTCTCCAATTTCCTCTGCCACAAACAACAAGTCCTCTTTCAAGAAGCCCTTAGCTGCTTTAAATATGTTTGCCATGTTTGTTTCCAAAAACAAAGTCCTGTCGCAGTGCGCCAGAAATACAAATAATGGCAATTAAATTAATGCGGACCCCTTTTTCCACACTCAAATGATCCAAGGGATCTCCAGATGAGTGATATGTTCATAAAAAAAATACCTTTTTAAATAAAAGTACTCAGCTCACAGCTCTCTTTATTAATGGAAAAAAAATAATAAACTCTCATATTCTATGTAAACAATGCTGCCATACAGCACAAGCTAAATAATTTACAGCACGTTACACAGGGTGTGTCATACCCAAAGGTGTTTACATTGTGTTTTTACCATAAAATTTTTATACAAAGGTTAAAAAGGAAGAAAAGTAGGAAATACAATATGTTTATTACATTTTTCACACAAGAAATTTAGTTTTTCTGTTCTTTTTATAAGGGCATTCAGTACATTGTTTATAAACTCTTTTAATCTCGTCGTGAGTGAATGCGATGTTCTCACTGGATCTTAATTTTTTTTAAATCTGTATTTTTTTAAAACCAAACATATAGGAATAAACTTCTCTATTCTTTAAATTCAAAACTTTTGAAATTTTTTTTTTCAAAAGTTAATCTGAAAGTGGATAAGATGTGTACCAGTTATCTTCTTTAAAATTACATTCTTCTCAAACGTTTTTGTGTCTCTACAGATCAAACATTTATTTTCAACAGTATCTCCCTTTTCTAAATCTGAATGGATTTCAGTGAAGGAATCATACTTGCTGTTATACTCTTCATTCGATTTTTCCTCATCATAACCGCGAAGAGAATTTCTTCATCTGGAAAAATATCGTTGTACTATATCTATTAAATATTGTATTTATTAAATTACTTAAACATCCCACTTCTTCGTCATAACTACAATAATACGCCATAGCATAAGGAAGATTTAAAGCGTGTTCCTGCATTCAGAACTGTAACAGTGATTCACGTGCAGGGTACGGCATACCCGAAGAGGTGATATCCAAAAATATATATTTAGAATTCACCTACAAGCTAAGGCTCCTCAAAGGATATGACCTTAATATCAACTACACGAGAAACTATCCATTTTCCAAAAAGGATTTAAAAGGAGCGTTGAAAAAAGTTAGATGGTGGGTATGACACACCCTGCGCGAGAAGTGCCAAGTTAAAAGCATTTGTTTGTCGCTCAATTATTTTATGTATTAATTTGATTTTAATTCATTAACATGCTTTTCTTAGTTTTAAACACTATACTTCATTACAATTAGAAATTTAACTCTTTTAAAGAAGTAGCACCAACTATCAAAAAGACATTTAAGTTGATAAATTTGAAAAAGTTTAATATTAGGTAAGCAGGGGTCTATGAGACAAAAAAGTTTGGGAACTTCTAAGTTAAAGGATACATTATAGATGTATAGATAGCAACAATGTATCACTAAACTTGATTTTATTTAAAGTAAAGTAAGGAGATTTTTCTGCAATTCTCCTGGGACACCTAGCAATCTGATTTTAATGACAAGTGTAAATTATCATTATATACATTAATTTATAATTACACTCTTCATTTCAGACAAAGAGGTTAAATCAAATTGCCAACAGAAGAATAGAACAGTTATACTTGTGAACTTTTTAAGCAAATATAAAATTACCTGGTCAATAAGAATAGTTATTTCTTTACCACTGTAAGATTTTGCCAGTAAAGTAGCATCATAATTAGCCCAAGTTGAGCGATCAGGTCCTAAATATCCACTTAATGCTTTTTGTCCCCAAAGACCTTCTGATGGATTACATATGGGAGCAAATGCAGAAATACTGGCATATTTTTCAGGATTTTTTAGTGCAATTGTAAGAGCACCATGACCTCCCATACTGAAAATATATATCACATCAAACAAGTATTTAATTAAAATTTAGTACAATAAAGTCATGGCATCATAATTTTTATCTCTAGTTTTGTTCTTATGGCAGCACAAATTCCTGTCTAGAGCAATTACTAATTTTTCTTTTTATCAATATGTGAATTACTGTTTTATTCTTTTTGTAGGAAAATGATAGTTTCGAAAAGACCAGAGATTGGATATGTACTTTCTTTTGTGAAGCAAGAAATTAAAAGAGTGTACTATTTGTATAAATTTATAAGAAGTTGCCTTGTATGATTAAAGGTTAATTAAAATAATTGTCTCTAAACTGTCTTGAAATTTACCACTATGCTACAAGGTGTATTTCTGTATTTTTATGAGTTAAAATACACAATATATATATCTTAAGAAAAATCAAATTTAAGAGTATATTTTGAAGTATTGAAATTTTACAGCAGAAGATTGCTTGCCATTTTTATTTAATTACAAAACTAGGTCTATATGCACTTTCAATAATTAAAACACACATAAATTTTCAATATTTTTTTTTCATTGAAGTAATTTTAAGCAATGCATTCAAACATATCACAAAAAAAAAAAAAAGGAACAAAAATTAAAGTACAACAGAGAAAATATATAAATGTTATACATTTTTGCATTTTAAAAAGGTATACAATTAGTAATGTTTCTAAGATTACAGTAAAGTTTTCTAATGAAAGTTGCTATAAATCAATCATTAACATAAGCATTTCATTCATATAATTTTATTACCACATTAATCAAGGAATTCAAAATTATAACCATTGAAACTTTTATATTGAAAGTAATTACATTAAAAGAATTTTAAAAATTTCTTGATGATTATTATTTAAAAGTTAAGATGAAACATCATTTTAACATTCATCACCAACAAAAAATTTGATAATCCATTTGTGTACTTTATGTAGAAATTTAAAATTATTGAAGTTTTAAGAACATCTGTGGTATGTGATAAATGCCTTCACCCAATAAATGGTGCTGCTCACTACTCTATTTGATTGTGGAGGATAGAAACTAAAACAGGTAACTTTCAGTAATTATAGCTACGAAGTATGATTCAGAAGAGATCGATAACAGTAGTTTGTTCTTGGAATATTTGTGCATCTCATTAATCATAGTTAAAAGAAAAACATATAAAAAGGATGAAATATTTAGTTCCATGTCCATACCATGGCTGATTCAAAATATTATCCTATCCATGTTTTGCACAAAAAAGTGTTTTGTTTAGAATCATTTTTAATAATTAACAATTTTTACTTTGCTTTAAAAATATTTTAGTTGATGCAATTTAACTTAAAAACATTTTTAGATCACATTTAAATTATAAAAAAAAGGCTATTTCTAAAATTTTTCTTTTTCTTATTTCAACAAATATTTTATATTAAAAATGCATTTATGGCATAAGCTACTAAAAAAAACCTTTACAACTTTTTTCCATCCATGTTATTTATCAATTGATAACATCTTGATATGTTAGCTATATGCTTAAAAAAGTATATATATATAATAATTTCCACATATTTAATATTTCTACTTTAATAGATATGTTACCAGCAAAGTATGGAATCCGGCAATGTATGAAATGATTCCAATTCCACACACTGCCTAGGCATTCTATAGAATGCCTAATGAGAAGACAGTAAAGTGTGAAATACATCTTAGATTAGTTTCGAATACTGTCAACTGGTAAGACATAAAACTTTTAAAGCATGTCTCAGGCTCAGAATCTGTTAGTTGTACATCGCTGTTTGTTCGAAAATGTCAAAATACTCAATTTTACTTAAACTTGTTCAACAAAAAATTGGTATTTTCCTGTGCTACCTGAAAGTGGAGGAGCAAGCTATAGTGTTGGAGAAGGAGCCATGGTTTATAACAGGGGTCAGCAACCTATGTTACATGTGCCACACGGTACAATTCTCAGTGGAACTTCGCACTACTCAATAAATTTGTAAATATTTGAATTGCTTCAAAAATGCTCTCCTGTGCGGTTTGCTGAATCATATTGGTAGACTGGTTTGACATGTAACAGCTAAAAGGTTGCCAATCCATGGTCTATAGACATGAAACTATGCGACGGTTAGTTGTTCAAAATTCGAGTTGATGTTACAAAAAAAAGGGGGGGGGGTAACTGAAATTACTTACTAGAAGTTAATAAATGATATACAATATCCTAATATGACTACTAAGAAGGAATCCAGGGACTATTGGTTGTTGAATAGCTATGATGTGATGTTTGCGGAAAATAAAAGTAAACTCATTTAACCTGTTAAAGAAGGCAACAGTACCATAAAACAGTGGTCCCCAACCCCTGGTCCATAGATCAAAGGGTATCGGGGCACTGGAGGAGTATTAAATTATTTCCATTATATTTACTGGGGTGTATTTTTCTCGTGTTTATGCAACTTTCGATGGAAATACCTTTATATTTTATGTAAATTCATTTTATAATTTTTTGGTGCAACTGAATTTTATTCTGAAGGCATGTTTAAATACAATTAAATTATAAAAACAAAACAATTTAAAATATAAATAATCAATGTCCCACCATCAGTAGGCCGCTGTAAAATTATCAAATGTTGACCGGTCTGGAAGATAAAAATGTTGGGAAGAACTGCTATACAGTATTACATCATGGATTCTTTTTTCCCCAATGGGGCTGCAGATTGGTATTTTTACCATTTTCAGACCTAGTAGATTCCCCAGGTGCTGGTGTCCCTTTTTAGTGCAGCACCATCTAGGCGATACCAATTGCCATCGCTAATTTTGACACCCAGTTTCCTTCCCAGAGGGAGGTACCTGAGCTCTGAGGATGTGGACAATGTTCTAGGAATTTAATTTGCCCAAAAGCAAAATTATATTCCAGATTCTGGGGATGTGATAGAATTCTGAAAGAACTTTCAACCAAATACAAAAATATTACATGTTATGATATTGAACTGTACATCCACCTTTGTGAACCTTGCCAGAAAAAACAGAAAATTATTTTTTTTTAAAAAAAAGGTATTGTAGTAAAAACTTTTATTCCCCCCCCCCCCGAATGCCAATGTAATGAGGCACTTTGTAATGAGTGGGAAATAGGATGGTTTCTATCAACTTGGAACTTCTGAAGGAATTTTAATACAAATATATGTGAAATCACAATTTAACAATAATTTTTTTTAATGGCAGTCTGGTTATTTTGTCAGAATAACATTTGTACTTTTAGGAATGTAAGTCATTAATATAATATCTTTGTCATGACCTTTTTCCATACTTTGCCTAAATAACTTTAGGCATTCTATAGAATGCCTAGGCAAAGTATGTAATAAATCTCATATTTCATACTTTGCCTAAAAACGTACAGCATTGTATAGAATGCCGGCATTTCATACTTTGCCGGTAACAGATATATTAAATGGAAATCTGCTCACAAAAATTAGTAATTAGAAATTGTTTAGCAAGTTAAAGGAGAATTAGGTTGTTGCTGCATTTTATGGTTCTAATTTGTGTAGATTTGAACTGTGTATCTGAGGGTCTATGGACATGTGTTCTAGATAACTGAAGTAAAAAAAACTTCTAATAAGATTCTATTAATTTTTTTTTTCAAAAATTTGTTTTTGCTAGTTTTAAATAATAAAAAAAGGTGTAAGTAACCATAAATCATATGATAAAATATTCAAATTAAAAGAAAAAATTTTAAAAGAAAATATTATGCTTACTCTTCTAAAATATACTAAAAATTTAATATTGCATTGCTTATAACAATTTTTAGAAAAAAAAAAATTCTTAAACATACCTGTGACCAAAGATTCCACATTTACCATTTGTTGGGAATTCACTATTAATAATGCTTGGAAGCTGAAGGCAAAACAATTAAAACATTTAATGTATCTGCCATTTTTTAATTTAAATACATCAAGAAAATTATAAATAAAGTAACTGTGAGAAAAATAGACAAGGGGATAAAAAAAGATTGATAATAGATATATTAAAAAACATTTACACACAATTTTATTGATAGCAATAAATATTACACCTGTCATTTGTTTAGAGTTATAATTGAACTCTAAGTCATTTTTAAAGATAAATCTTATCAAAAATTACATGACATCAAATTTTATTTACCATCAACTCAATAATATAAAGAATTTAGTTTTCAATTTTAAAATTAAAATTGATTTGTAAAATTATTGAATACAGTAGTATTTCTTTTACGTTGAAAGTTTATGTTATTTCAGAACACAATTACCATAACAGAGGCCTATGCATTTATTGGTAAACTCCACAGATGATTTGAATATCAAAAAAAAAAAAAAATTCAAAGCATATTGAATTTATTTAGAATATTTTAATATAACTACCTCATTTTTATATTGTAGGCATATTTTCTTGAAAAAAATCATCCCATGTACCTAAGTACCAGATTACTGTTGATTTAAATGTAATTCTACACAACAAGATTTTTATTTCATTTAAGAGGACACAGTACGATTCAGTTGACAAAAATCAGTCAAAAAAATCAAATCTAATTTTTTTAGCCTGAAGTATTTGGTATAATCTTCCCTATAACCTCACAAAATTTGAAAGCTCTAAACTTAAAAAACCCAGAATTATGATAGTTTATACCAGAGGTGGGGAACCTGCGGCCTCCGCGAGGTTCTTGTGCGGCCCCCTTTGCCACCTAGTACAAAATGGTAGAGTTCGTTTCAAAAAACAACTATTGTACATCAACGCCATGACAGTTGTGCGAAAAATCCCGCCAAAGACTGAAAATTCCACAAATTTCTTTACTGAAAATTCCACAATGTTTATGTAATTTACATATCTAAAAGAAACGAATAATGTTCTATGTAATATTTATTTGAAAATAAATTCAAATTACAAAATACTATTTACAAAATTTGTTGGTTTCAGATCTCCCATTTGAGTGTCACACCTTGCTTTGGCTTCTCTGACTCGCATCTCTCAACACTTCCCTGTTGCGATCTTCAGCAAACTGTAGTTAACAGTGCGTGCTTATAACAGTTGTTGAAGATATTATTTGATATTCGTTTTTTTATCCATCATGTCAAATAGAGGAGAAAATTAGGTGATGAAAACAGAACATTTAATGTAGAATGGGAGTTAGATTTTTTCTTTACTGCTGAGAAAGATAAAAGGATGCGTTTGTTGTGCAATACAGTTTTAAATACTTTAAAAAAAGCGAATGCAAATAAACACTATTTGACTCATAAAGAACATAAATATTTCGCTTTAGAAGGTGAATCACGAAAAGCTGCACTTCAAAAGTTGAAAAATGAGAAGCATCATCAGCAGGCATCTTTTAGTGCCTTTGTAAATCAAAATTCCGCTGCAGTTGCTGTTACGTATAAAATAGCACATATACTTGGAAAAAGGGGCAAACCATTTAGTGACACTGAAATAATTAAAGAATGTATTGTTGAAGCAGTGAGTATGTTAGATCCAAGAAATGTCGACAAATACAAACAATTACCTCTTTCAAGAAGAACTGTAACAGATCGACAGCACGAATTAGCGCAAAATGTAACAGAGAAACTTCATACAATTATACAAAATGAAGATGTTTATTTTTCAATTGCTTTAGATGAAAGCACTGATAAAACAGATTCGGCACAAGTTTTATATTTTATTCGCGCTATAACTAAAGATTTTCAATGTTACGAAGAACTACTTGCGTTGGGTACACTAACTGGAAGAACTCGCGGAGCCGATATTTTCGAAAACTTCAAAGAAGTATGTAATAAATTACAATTGAATGTCAGTAATTTAGTCAGTGTCTGCACCAATGGCGCACCTTCCATGAGAGGCAAAAAAGAAAGATTCATTGCTTTGTTAAAAAAGGAAAACTTAAACTTGAAAAAATTGATATCATTTCACTGCATTTTGCATCAGCAAAATCTTTGCGCAAAATCTACCATTTTGCAAGACACTCTGGATAGAACCATTGCCATTGTCAACTATATTCGCGTAAATGCAATGCGTCATCGTGAATTTCGGCAGATGCTCTCTTTAGATGAGGAAACGTATAGTGTTGACCTACCATACTACTGCAAGGTTCGCTGGCTATCAACAGGTCAGGTTTTGATAAAAGTTTTGTCTTTACGACGACAAATTTTAAACTTTTATCAAGAACAAGGAAAAGAATGTGATCTATCAGATGAAGTATTTCTCAGAAACCTTGCATTTTTGTCTGATATGATGACAAAACAAAACAATTTAAATATTTGCCTGCAAGGTGAAACGAGGTATATTTATAAAATGTGGCAAAAGATCCAAGCGTTTAGAAAAAAATTATCATTTTTCAAAACATTGCTTTGTCGATCGGAAATATCTGCACAACACTTCCCGGAGCTAGCTAAAATGTTAAATGAGCAGAACTGTGAAAATAAAATATTCGATGAATATGTAGGTGTCTTGGATTGTTTAATAGAAGAGTATACTAAAAGATTTTCTGATTTTGACGAGCACACTCCTGCTATGAAAGTGGCATTTGAACCACATTTAATAGATATATCCGAGGCTCCTGCAGAACTACAAATGGAGTTAATTGATTTAGGGGAAGATAGTATCATCAAATTCCTTTTTAATGCTAAAAAGGATCCCATAGAAATCTGGAAAAATGCTGTTGAATATCCATGCCTTCGAGAACATGCTCGCCGTTTACTTTCCTGCTTCGGAAGTACCTACGGTTGCGAGATAACATTTTCTCTCATGTCAAAAATAAAAACAAATTTAAGAACGCAAATAACAGATGCACATTTAGAGGATCAATTAAAGCTGTGTGTTACGAAGCTTGATCCAAATATACAATTACTGTCAAACAAAAAAACAAAGCCAAATAAGTCACTAACTTAGTGAATAAAAAAATATTTTTTATTGTATTTTTTATAATATTTTTATATTATTTTATATGTATATTATATTTAAAATTTTGTAGTATTATATTGTATTTTTTCTATATAATGCAATAAATTGTTAAATCTATAGAAAAACTATAATAATTTCACAAAAGTCACTTTCTTAGGTCAATCAGCTTATGCGGCCTCTCTTATTGCTGCCTAATTTAAATGTGGCCTCTAATGGTAAAAAGGTTCCCCACCTCTGGTTTATACGTTCATTTTTATTCACATCCCTACGGCAAATCAAAACTTTAAACTGATTTATCTCAGATAAATAAAATAACTAGTTTGTCTTCATTTAAAATGCAAAGGCTTTTTTTCTATTGTGCCTAGTGCTTGGAAATTTTTTTCATTTGTTGCTAATAATACATGGAATAAAAGTTGGTATGCATTTTTCAATCAAAGTGATACTTAAAATAAGAAATTCATTTTTTAAGGAATTTTTAATAAACATTCATAAAAAGAAGTATTGTACAAATACCAATCATGTTATAAAACCCATATCAACTTTTGTTATACATAGTTTGACATACTTGTAAATCAAATTTCATGCATGTACATAAATTTTTGTAGGAAGAGTAGCATTTTAAAATAAAATTTTTAAGTTTTTTCCTTAAAAAATTAAATGGCTCGCTTTTTATGAAATTTTGAGCACAAAATCTATTTTACATAGTATACACACATAGGAGGCAACCAAAAATTTTTTTGAAAATCCTTAAATTAAAAATTTTTGCTTAAATTTTTCCATGTCTCCTTAATATTTTGTAGGCTCCTAATTTGAATTCATAAATTAGCATATAAATCAATCTTACTTAGGATAACTTCAACACATTTTTTTAAAACAACTGAAGTACTTCATTTCCAATATCTATACTGCTGGCCACTCAAAATAGAAACACCATAAAGAAGGAATCCAAACTGTAAGAAATTTTCACTGCGTGTACATTGAAATGGGATATATGAATGATTAGTATTTTAGCATTATATGTGTGATGCACATAGTGGGAGCCTGTAATGGTATCAACAAGCACTGTATAATGAGAAAACAGAATATCATTTTGAAATTACCAGAATTGCTTTTTCATGCAGCTGTTTTGCATAAGTAGCTTCAGTATTCCTCAAAGATGAAAACAAGGGTCATTTGGGTACAATTTTGAGTTTGACGGGAAGAACTGAGAAACAAATGAAAAGTTGCTCAAGTATTCCTTTATGCATCACCATATGGTCGTACACCCAGCATTATAATTTGGGGTGGTATTGGATTCCATTCAGATCAAGCATAGGCTAAGTTGGGTTAATGGGAAAGAGGCCCTCAATATGCATAGGTACAGCACATGAGAGAAATCCTGTGGGGATGAGGAATGAGATATAATCTATTTGGTTGACTTTTGATGCTATCAAACATAACGTCTGAAACTAAAAAAATAGTGTGTCGGGGGGGGGGGGTCAAAATTTACCAGGATTAGAGGACAACCAGATGAGGATGTGTTTATTAAAGTGGCTTGGTGGTTCCAAAGGGAAGAGCCATTTAGTTTTACAGACAATAACTATAGAATCTAGTCAACTAGATTATGTCTTGGTCTAAGATTATGGGATTGGAGGTGGATTAATGAGCTTGTGGATTGATTAATTGTTTATTTACCTTGTACTTTGAAGATACTTGAGGGCCATTGACAACAGACTGCATAATTTTGAACCTCAATCTAGGGACGAGGACAACATCTAAGCTGGCATTCTACTCTCAACTTCAACATAACACCGATATGAGGACATTGAATTTCAAAACATTTAATATGCATCAGTCCCTCTACACATCAGGTCCTCAATGGCAGCATGACAAGAACATACCCCTTGACAATGCTGGCCGTGAATTCGTGATCATACTACTAGGATAGACTTGAGAAGGAACAAAATTAAGAGCAGATCATTGAAGAGCTTATAGATTTACACGGTGTTTCATAGCAAAAAGTTGTGGAGAGTTTGCCTGAAGAGGAGAAAGCAACAGCAAAGTCACATTTTTCTGGAATAATAACAGAAATTTGCTGAAAGTATGGGAAACTGATGCATCTTATAATGAAAAGCATTCCCCTAATTAGGTAATGGCTACGCAGAATTTAAATTTATTTACTGATAGTGTTGCATCAAATTTTAAAAGTTAAGGGGAAAAAATGTCTCTGAAAAGTTTCCTAATAAAAAAAGAATTAAGATATGTATTATACATAATAAAAAATTATAAATCCCATTCTGTTATTATTTTTTAAGCCCTTGTTTTCTGCAAATTGAATCGACATTCCAGGCTAGTAAAATCTGTGGTTCATGAAAGGAATACTTCTTTTTTTGAGTATTTGTACAGCATGGAATGCATTATATTTTACATTAATTTATATTGAGAAACTGTTTTACTTAGTAGATGTTTTGCATTATGAATAAGCTTCTTAAATGAATTATGCTCACAAAAGTGAGGCTCTACTGTAATTATAAAAAATTTCAAAATCAAATTTTGATGATCATACAAGCAAATCACAAGTTCCCTTTTAAGATGAATATTTAAGCAAGAAGAATCAAAGAAAATATTATTCGTAGTGAATTTCAAATGTAAAATATTATAGTTCAAAACTTTGGAAAACATTTAATTAGTCATGGTTATTTAATAACTGTAAAATCCTGCATATACCGTGCACTTTTACCATAAAAAATAAGATTGAAATTTATGGGTGTGCATTATATGCCAGGTATAAAAATAATAGCTTTAAAAATAAAGAGAGATGAGCATTAAAAAAAATTTGATTTCAACATATATCAGAATACTGCATTTTAAAAGGAAATGACATGCTTAATTAACTTAAAGGGCTGTAGTTCTAAAAGTATACTATTCTTTTCAAAATACAGGAATATCTCAAATAAATTATTTAAAAACATAATAGCATTGCATACATACATTTCAGGTTTCTTCATAAAAAAAGAGGTGCATGTTATACGGCAAATATACCTAAAAATTAAAAAATGCAGCTAGAAAGTAAGGGTGCACAATATACGCCGGATTTTACAGAACATCTTTTTTATGTGCTTCAGATTTTTCATTACATTTTTCAACATATAAAATTATTAACTAAATTAATTATTAATTAACTTATGATATTTCCTTTAAGATTAAAACTATAGAACTGTTAATCACTCTTGGATAAATATAGTATCAACAAAAAAACTAAACTATAAAGTTAAAATAATAAATTAATTTAAAAAGATAATTATTTGCTTTAAATATTAGCTTGATTACTGAATAATTTATAAGTTACACAAATAGAAATACAATTTAGAAATCACACATTCTTTGCAGTTGTATTTGAAAAGAAGTTATATCAAGAAAAAAAATTTTTTTAACTATATATTCTAGGTATCTGTATATGCAAAATGTTCATATTAAAAAAAGGTTTATGTACAGGAAATGAAAGATTAACAAAATATACTTTTTGTTGCTCATTCTCAAAAATTTAACATACAACTGTTAAAAATACCTCTTTAGTAACATAAGAATACATTCTGTAATTAGTTTTCCATTTTTCTTCCGTAGCATCAACATAAAATCCTGCACCAGTACCAAAATCATAAGAATCATTTTCACCTTCTATATTGCAATTGCCTGAAAAATATTTAAGAGATTTAAATTATTTGCATTCATTTAATTTGCTATCCCTTCTCTATCCAAATGAAAAGCAAAATTATACATAATACATCTAAAAACAATGCTAAAATTGAAATAATGAACTAAAATGCAGCTAAATTTAATGTAAAGTTACTTTTCTTTTTATCCTTTGAAAAGTTGAAAGGATCTCATAATTTAACTATAAAGTACAATTTCAAATATAAATTTAACAGCAGTTGAAGCATAAAATTTCACAACTGGAAATCAAATGTACTATATACTAAATAATTATATTGCAATATCCTATAAATAGAAGTGAAAAAATAATGACAAATAGCTACTTAACAAAAACTTATATATCATGAAATTTTATGCTAATACTCATATTATTATAATAAGAATATATAACAATATATAGATGCTAGCTGATTTTTAAGACATAAAAATTATTCGACATTCTGATAGATGGTAATCGAACAACAGTTCAATTGTCAAAGATAAAGAATTAAATATTTATAAATAAAACATGAGAAGCCCAGTGGTTGAATGGTAGTGCACCACACTTCCACACCACAGGTTCAAGGTTCAAACCTCGGGCTGGGCAAGGCAGACTCAGCCTTTCATCCCTTCAGTGGATCGATAAATTAGTACCAAGCTTGCTTGGGGACTTAACCCTGGGGATTTCACGTGTGAGACTAACCACCTGATTGGAACATCTGTTCATGCACCTCAACCCCAAGATCATGTATATTGATAGTACACAGTAGGTCTTGGCCCTCATGGGCTGTTGCACCACTCAGTTAAGAGAAATAAAGCATGTAAAAAAATTTCCCACCCTTTAAAAAGCTTTATAATACAAAAACTGTGACTCATTAAAAATTGCTATTTATATATTTTTCTTTTGAGGCATATAATTACACTTTAAAAATGATAAAATATGTATAAAAGCTTGAATTTTCCAGCATTTTTTCTAAATGTGATCAATTTCTAATTTTTTTCAAAGTTATGCAAATGGTCAGAAATTGTTACATATTAAGATCATTCTATCTCATTATATACAGAATGTTTCAAATTTCTTCCTTTAGAAATTAATTTTTTTTACAGTGATCTACTTCAATTTTAATTTGCTGCACCAGAAAAAAGGAATATTTAAATATTACAATGACATTCCCTCAAAACCTTGAAATATTTTATAATAATCATATAAAAAGAATTAGCTGGATGTTAGTTGGTCAAATATAAAATCTATCATTACCATAATTTAAGTTTTACTAAATTTACACTTAAAAATTAACTTCATTTTCACACAAACATTTGCTGATAAAGTATACAAAATCATTTCTTTATTGTTCAGCTCCTATGGAAAAGAATTAGACATATTCTTTAAAATTTATCTTAGTAATATACTTTGTTAAATGTAATTTAAGCTTCTTATCAAATTTGTTTTGCATTTTCATAGTTCATTCAAAATTTTGAATCGAACAAAAATATCAAAATTAATATGTAGTTTGAATACTTATTATATGTCATATAAATAAATTACAGCAATATTAGTTGTAGATAATATGCAAATGTATAGCATGATTACACAATACTTTTATAACATCTTAAATGCAAAAATTCTGTACATCAAATTATAATTTTAAACTTAGAATATTTTTCAGAAAAACAATTTTCTTTCTTTATGGGCAAATAAAACTAATCAAATGTTAGAGAATTTATATAAATTTTATACATATTTTGAATTTCTACATATTAAATCTAGTATAATGAACACAAATTTATGTTTCAAAAGAACAATTTGATACAAGCATGTTGTTTTATGAAACATATTTCATAACAATGTTTTAAAGAACATTTCTTTTTAAAAACAGTGCAGACAAAAAAAAAAGAGCCCTTTAGCTATACTCATAGTTTATAAAGTCAGAAAGAAAATTACAGAAATAAGATACAAACATTAACTATAATTACTAAAAATACAGATATTAACTAAGATTAGTTAGACTTTTCTAATACAGACTTTAAGACTTTTCCATTAAAAAAATACAGGTAAAAGCCTTTAAAAAAAACCAAAAACATTACATAAATAATTTAAATGAATGAAAGTAGTGTTGCTTACGAGGACTGGTATCAGGACCAACAACAATAATGCCATGTTTAGCAGCATGTCGCTGAAATCCAGATTTTATTATGAAATTTTCTTCTGTACAAGTCAAACCTATAGAAGAAAACAAATTTTACTTTAGTGTAAATTTACAGTAGGTACACAGAGGAATATAAAAATTTAACCAGTTATTTTGGAAATGTTGGCATGTCATTAAAATACCAATTTAAGCTTTTTTAAATGTATCAAAATGTTCATCAACTTGTACATTTTTAATGAATCAGTTATTCTCTAAATTAATTTAACATTTTTCCTGTGATTCATTCATGTAGTTTAATAACAGAAATATATATACATATCAGCATATAAGTTTAGTATTACTTACAATGAAATGTACACTATTTTTTCATGAAGATCCATCATCAAGCCTTTTTCACCTCCCTAAATTGCTCTCTTATATCATATCTTACTTTCAACAAACATTAACACAGCACAACAGTAGTTTCAATTTTTGCTAGACAAAGGTCTGTAATCTTTTTCATTGTATGACAGCTTAATTTTAGTTTAATATAAATTTATAAATTTCTATCTTCACTCATTACAACTGAAACTATGATTGATCAGCATAGTAATGAATATCTATAAATCATCAAGGGCAATACATGGGTTAAAATTTTAATAACTATATAAAACAAGACTACTTTCAGCATTTTATTCATCTGAAGATATCTTTGCTTTTGCAATACTCAAATATAAAAATTGGTTACACTGAAGAAGAATATATACAAATGTCAAAATAACAAGTATCATTCTTTTTAATCACTTTCCCTTCATGATTTGGTCATTTTAGCAACAACAGTTATGGTATTCCTATCTAATACAGAAAAAAAAAGAAAGAAAAAAAAAACAGGTTGGCTAAGATATAAATCAGCAGAATCAGTACTGTACTCTCAAGTATTACTGAAAGATGTACAAATAAATTTTAATGTACACTTTAAAATTATTTAAAAGTAAAAAATTCACATAATTAAAAAAAACTTATAAAATATACCTGATAACCAATACAACAAAGGACATTTTCTATCAGCAGCTTGAGGTGGTAAATATAATGAAAATTTCATTTCACATTTTAGTTCTTCGCTAGCATGACGATATACTTTCTGAAAGCCTCCAAAACATTTGGATGATGAAACTAAAGTAGCTTTCGCCATGCTTACATACAATGAATATCCTTAACTAACAAAATGCTGAAAAAGAATCAAAATTTATAAAATTAACACAAAAAGAAATTTTAGACACAAATTAACTCTAAAAAAATTAACACTGAACAAATTTATTACATCACATAAAAAATTTAGACTAATTAATATGTTACAATAAAAACTAAAAATTAGTAATTGAAGCTGTATTAGACTGCAAAAGTCAATCTGTAAAATGTGAGATAACTAAAACAGTTATGCACTATTATTATAACAAAATTGAAAATTTTATGATAAATTAAAGATAATTAAAAAACATTACTGTTTACACAATGTAAATATGACAAATTGTAATAATTGATACAAAAAAGGCTATCATATAAAAAATAATGAGTTTTTTATTCATTTGAATTTTTTTTTATTACACCAAAATGAATCTTCTTTTAAAACAAAAAAATAGAATAAACCTTATGTTAAAATTTTAACATAACCATTTAACCAGGTCTTTATATATTCACAAACAAGCCATAGAAAAATAAATATTCTATTTGTGCACTAGGCAACCATCAAGTTTGCCTAAAAATATAAACTTGACCACTCAAATCAAAGAAAACTATAATTCCAAAAAGGTTAAAGTGCAGTTTGGGAGGGGGGGGGGGGCTTGGCGATGTCAATTTCTTTTGGCGACCAAAATCGGTCACCAAGTCATTTCATTTAGCAATCGGTGTTTTTGGCGACTGGATTCAATAGCCAAGCTACATAATTTAGCGGTAGGTGTTCCGAGAATTTAAAAAAAATATTTATAAAGCTATCATTAATGCATGAAATTTAAAATTGTATTTTTTTCAAGCAAAAGGAAATCATCAATTACAATAGTAAAGAAAAAGGCTTACCTGCTGTCAGGAAAGTTCTAAAGGAGGGTAAATTTCTTTAACACACATTTCCCATACATACCTCTTTGCAAAAACTCATCCAATCAGTGAATGTTTTCTTCAAAACATTATATTTGAAAGATAGGAAGTCACGGTCCGATTTTCACACCCAAACATTCATCAACATCAGAATCTCATGTATACTCTGCTTACTTTCTTCGAACTAGCTATTCTTCCTTAGAGATATTTTTATACAATGCACATTCACTCCCATCTTTTGACATTCCCAAACATATCCATCACTCAAATCCTTTTAATCAAACACATTGCTTCCTTATAAATTGAACATTCAGCATTTGCAGCAATCAATCCGTTTTCCATGCATCACTGCATTACAGACAATGTCCCCTTTCGTTCTAAATCATTTGAAAAAAATGCAAATTATACCTTTCAGACATAATCTTCAGGATAAAGTTGAAGAAAAAAATGAAAACCAGGAAAATCGAATAATAAAAAAATGGTAGAAAAGTTCAAAATATCCTCTATGGACAAAATCCAAGTGCGAAATGAAAATTAAAATAAATATTTTTCCCCCAATAGGGCTGCGTATTGGTATTTTTTACCTTTGCAAAACCTAGTTCATTCCCCAGGAGCTGGTATCACTTTTTAGTGTGGCACCCTATAGGAGATACCAAATGCTGAAAGTAATTTTGACGTCCAGTTTCCTCCCCAGATGGAGGCACCCGAGCTCTGACAATGCAAAACAGAACATAGGAATTTAATTTTGCAGAAAGCACCCAAGCTAAACGAGCACTTCAAGGGATTTTTTTTACATGCCAAAAAATCATATGACATGGCCACTGTCGATTTTCTGCATCATGAAAATCCACCGACTTGGGCCGGGGTCGAACCCGCAACCTTGGGCGCAGAAGGCCAGCAACAAACCAACTACGCCACCCAGTCGGCTTAAAATAAAAATGGAATTGTGGAACTAGTTTGATATCACGGGGCACGGCGCCAAACACTGTTTGGCGCGATAAAGAATCACGCCAAGCACCACATGTCGTTCGAATGAAATCCAAGATGGTGGCCTAGCGGTAAGATTCACCAGGAAAATAATTTTAAGGAACTGTTTTGATATACATTAAAATTGATTTCAAATGAAGAATTTAGGAATAGATTGAGACTAACCAAGATCAATAAATAATGAATATCAATATTAAAAAAAATATTTAGTAATAGTAATATTATGCAGTATACAATAATCTTATAATATAATTTTATAGAAACTATTATATATAACATTCATATAATATAATTTAATAGTTTTTATAAAAAAGAATAATCATCGTACTGTAATATAATAAGATTCGTACATATACATGAATGCTCATTTAACATAATAAATTAAATAACAAAATAATCATTTTTAATAAATAACATAATAATTAGAAATAAATAACACATACGTAATAATATTTATAAAGTAACAATTATTACAAATAACGAATATTATATGATTATTACATATAATAATAATTGTATTTTTATATTATATTATATATTAATAGAATAATTACATAATATATATTAAAACGGATAATGAATAGCAGTTAAAAAGTACTGAAAACTTGCTATGTTCCAAAAACTGCAAGTTTCCATTCCAAGTTTCTTCAATGAATTTCATCGAACAAGAAACGTTAAAAAAAAAACATTTTTAAAAAATAAAATGAAATGAAAATAAACGATTTATAGCAATAATTAAAAATACAACAATCATTCTATTAAAAAAAATATCCAAGTTCTCAACAATAATATTAGAAATATCCATGTTCGAAAATAGCATTAAATAAAACAGAAGACTGAAATATAGTTTGATTCAGAATTGCAATGAAAATGGTTGAATTGTAAAAGAAATTGAATTAAAATCCCCCCCCCGTCTGAAATTAATAGGAATACCGCCGGGAACAGAACCACAATAAAAGTTATTTCTAACATACGTTATCTCTATGGCAACCACATCGCCAGATGATACAAATATCAAGGTAACCATATTGTAATGTTATCGCCCATCTTGGCGAACATAAACAACAACTTAGCGCCTGCCCCGTGATATCAAACTAGCAGGAAAAAGAACATGTGACCTTATCTGCATAAGACCACATATTAAAAATCAAGGGTTGAAAAATTATACAACCTGCCAGAATGAATTTGCACCTCACCATATCTAGATAAAAACCACCAAACCAAAAGTACCCCCCCCCCCCCCGTAATCTACACTTTAGCCTTCCAAAAACATCATTAAGTTTTTCATAACTTCTTCCACTTTCTTTAAATCTGCAGCATTAGTATAATATAGTTGCAAGCAATAATGACAACAGGAAATGCAATTATTTTAATTAACACAAGCAATTAAATACTTTTATCTTAGAAGTTATTTAAAAGATTTAGGGAAAATGAATATTAAAAACCACAAACCTTGAAAGGGAAAAAAGAAAATTATTTAAATGTAATATGAAGTGGTAGATGCATTTTACTTAACAGTCACATATGGAAACTATTTCATCACATTATGCATAAAGATCAGATAATTAAAACAAATCAAATATTTAGGCAAACAAAAGTAAGTATTTACACATAGATCCCATGCCAGTGACAAATTTCAATAAATATCCTTCCAAATGATGAGATAGTACCAAATGATTGCCATAATTTGTAAAATAATGGCAATTAATCTCTGGAATACAGTTAATCGTAGATGATAAATGACTGACATTGGGTTAATTTCTAAGTGCCATAAAATAAGTAACCTAATTATTCCTTTCTGTATTACATATGGATAGTACAAATGGATTTAAATACTAAAAAATTCCTTTAAAAGTTTAAAAATACACTCTGAAATCAGTTTAATAAGATTAATTATCTTTTATAATATCTAGCCAAACAAAAATTTTATGGGCCAACTTAATAATTGTGGATAAAAACAACTAACAAACTATGCACTGTAATGAGAAATGATTGCATAAAATAGTTACTATCTAACAATAAATTCTAGTACTTGTATATTACCCTGTCAACCAATTAAAACAAAGTGATTTTGTGCCAAAATTTGTGACAGACAAGGTTATTATGCATAATTAAGAGAGCGCAGGAATGTTTTTTCCATTACTGGCTGCCTATCACAATATTTGGTGACGGTTTTTGATTTAGTCAAAATGTATCGAAATTCTATTGAAATCATTCATGTTTAATTAAATTAAAAGCAACTTTAATATAATTTTGAAATAAAAATATTCAAGACTTTATAATTTAATATTAATGATGATCATAAAAGAGAAATTAAGTATCATTATCACAAAATTTTCTTTTTTTTCCTTCAAAAAAAGAATCAATAAATCTCTCAACATTTTGCATGATTTGACCTAGGTGAATATACAATCTTTAGATTGAGTACTAGAGTCACAGCAATTAGATTAGACACTAATAAAATATAGAAAATGCAAAACAGTAAAATATTCAAGCAATGGTCAGAAAAACATAAAATTATTTTACATTCAAAAACATGCCACTTTAGATTTTGGATAATTTTCAAAAAGTAGTAAATCAAAAATTTGACAAATAAAATAAACCAAAACATAGGAAACAATTAATTTTTAATTTGTAAGTTTTAATAAAATTTTATCAAAAATATTGGATAAAATATGCAAAAATCAAATTTACGATTTTTTTCAGAAAGTCACGGTGTTATTGTTAAAAAAAAATATTTTTTAAAGCCACACTTTTCATTTTCTGATTTTCCCCCTGATCTACCAAATTCACTTGTCTGAATGGGAGGGAAAAGATCCAATCAATGATAGATTTTAAGATACGAAAATAATTTATGAAAAAATTTTATTCCAGAGCATTTCAAAGAGATCTTAAAAATTAAATATCATAAAAATCATTTTAAAAATAACAATGAATATTTTACCTTTAAGTCGCCGGGTTGTGTACAAATAGGTTTTTAGAATAACTATTTGCAGGTTCACAAGAAATGAAAATGAGCTAAAATTTCGCAATTCAAAGGATGACGTTGCTTTAAATTAAACTGTGCACTGTACTGTACTAAACAACTGTATTCACAAAACTTCACATAATATATTACAATAACAAATCAATAACAGTTCAAAAAATAAACATCATAATAAGGCACGCGTGACTGTCTCTTACTTTACCGAATCCAGATGTACAGAAGAAAAAATAAAAACCGAGTGCCATGATTCAAATTTTATTTTCTCTGCTGAAAAAGAAATTCGTTCAATTTAATGAGATATTAAAAACAAAACAAAAAACATGACATTATAAAAAAATTACTTTCATAATTTTTAACTTTCATTATTAAGGATGGCAACACACGTATGTTATTCGGTGTATCTGAGTCGAGCTGTTGACTTAGATGAAACTGTAAAATGGGCTTACAAGATATTAATACTTTTTATAAATTTTGCTCGAAATCATTGAATTGTATCACAAGAAACTGAAAAATAATATCTAAAGAAAAATTTTTTACCTAAAAGGTAACATACTGTTATATTGTTTAAAAAATCTGTTAGATGTTTTCAACCTTTGTCTTTCAGCGTTTATTAAATTAATATAAATAATGCAGATTCTTCTTCGCATTATATAATTTATAACATGAACTTAATTATTTGAGTGCTTTTTTCATGACTTTCATTTTCCATGGCAAAATAATGTGATAATCAAAACAATTGTGAAACTATATTAGAGCGGCCAGCAGCAGGTTATAATGACAAGTGTTAGATATTTTATTTCCACATATTTGTACATTACAAATCATTATAGTGACGTATCACATCTTTAAATAGAAGTAGTGGTATAACAAATGACTTTTTGAATTTATGTGCCTGTATTTATTTGCATATATGTGTGTATGTTAATGGTGTTCATTCCTATACAGACTTACATTAAAAAAATACTAGTCCTGATGCTTTTAGTAAAACTAATTTTTATCTTATTGATTTTATAAAATTATTTTATGATTCTATGCATTAAAGTTGTGTAAAAAAAAAAGAATTATCAATGATATTCAAATTTAAATATTGATTAACTGACTTAATGATAGGTTTAAATATAAGTCCAGTGCTTTTTTTTTGTAAAATAAAAAACACAAACTCATCTGTCATTTTTTAAACCAGTTTGTTAAACTCAACAAAATACTGGCAGAATCCTGCCACTGGTTATCTCTGGTCATATTTTCTAGATAAGATATTTGTGCTGCATTTTTGCTTTACTTCTGTTTTCTTATAACATGTTATTTAGTTTAAAACATGTTTAGTTTTTTTTATACCATGTTATTAGTGTGAAACATATTATGTTATTAAATATTTGTAGAATAGCATGAAAAAGAAATTAACATACTATTAATTTTAATAAAATCTGAAAATTTTGACTGCTTTTTTATTTATTTGGAAGTATGACTTAAGGTAATAAGTTTCAAACAATTTAGCATGCTAATAAAATAAATTTTTTGTTATTTTTTTGAAAATTTTTTGTTTTTGGCTGCTACAGTAGCAATAATATAACTTTTTATATATTTGAGATGTTACAATGTGAGAGTATCGCTGTTAGTAATTTTGGGATTTTTTTCACTTCTAATAGAGCATCTTTTTGTTTATAACTAGTATCATTGGATTTTGAAAGGAGGGGGGGGGGGTAAAAATAAAATTTTTTAATGTGTGATATATTGGCAGCCTAATTTTTTTTATTATAAAAAGCCATTATAAAAAATTTGAAAATTCTTTAATATCAATTTGATGATTGTGTAAAGCTGCAACTCTATGCATTTCTTCTTTTTTTTTTATTCAATTTTTTAAACTTAAATATAATAAGTGTTTTAGTATTTTTATGTACATTTATTAATCTGTTTTCTTTTTTGATTTTTTTCCCTCATGCAGAAGTTTTAAATTAATTTTTTATATCCATTATTGTTATTAATATTTTGCAAATGCATGTGCAGAAATTAACACAAATGAGTTTTTTTAAATATTTATATTAAATATTTGTGCAACACATTGTCAGGGATGTCTTAAGACCTCTTGAGGCCCTGGGCCCCTACCCAAAATTAGGCCCCACTTATGACCCTTAAAAGTAGACAATACATTGCACACACTGTCAAAAATACTCGCACAAACAACAACCAGAAACAAATAAATGTGCATGATTTGTAATTGCACAAATCTGCTCGACCGACTGCTGCCTTTTGACTAAATGAGTAATGATGGGTGGTGTATGGTGGTAAGCCTAGGCTGAAATATAGACAATGGTCATCACACATAGCCAGTTGACAAGTAGTTCGAAATTCCTAGTTTTTCGAAGTATACAACCGAAAATAACATTTGATCGTTGAAATTATTCGAATCATGGTCTTATTAAGGCTGAGTCAAGAACGAGTCGAGGCCCTCATGGCTAGGGCCCTGGCCCAGTTGACCCATGCCTTAAGACATCCCTGCACATTGTATAGAATGGATAGGTAAACTTCAGCTATCATGCAGTCCTTAGCCCTTCATTGATTTATGTAATTATAAAAAAAATTCTATGGTATACTTATGTATTATCGCAATCATATTGATGAAATCATATAAAACGAAGCAGGTGGTTGTCAATTCACTGTGTACGACTCATACAAAATAGGTGTTGCCAACTTGGCAAGTTATCTTGAACATTGGCATTGTTGCGATAGTACGCAAGTACCATTTCTATTTCAATGTTATTTGTAAGATTTTCGAATTATTTCATTGAAATATGTTTTTTGAATATTTATATAATAAAGTCTCTGGGACACTCATACAGACCCATAACAAATTTAACCATAAAATTTTATATTTGCTTTGTAATAATAAATAAATAAATATTTAAGTTTCTTTATCTATCCAAATAAAAATGTATGGGGGAAGAAACGAAATCATATATGTTACCGGCAAAGTATGAAATGACGACATTCTATAGAATGCCGGACCTTTTTAGGCAAAGTATGAAATGGGAGATTTATTACATATTTTGCCTAGGCATTGTATAGAATGACCAAAGCTATTTAGGCAAAGTATGAAAAAGGTCAGGATAAGGCTATTATAACAATGTATATTCCTAAAAATACAAATGTTATTCTGACAAAATGATGAGAGTGCCATTAAAAAAGTTATTCGAAATATGTGAAGGAAAATGAAAGTTGTACCAAAAAAATTTGTCTTTCTTATTAAGAAAAGCAAAATTTAAAAATTAAAAAAAAAAAGAAATTAAAATTAACCTACTCGTGTGTTGCAACATGGTTTTGTTGAATGATTTTTGAATTACATTTTTCATGCAATGACAATTCTTATGTTGGTACTTTGTTTCACACATGCATTTGACGAATCCTTGGCTGCTTCCATTGGGCTGAGAAATTGCAACAGGAGAGGATATTAGTGGTCGAGAATATCTTTAATTCTAAGCAAGTTCTTAGGGCACAAAGTAAATTGTGATTTTGCATATATTTGTTCTAATATTCCTGTAGAAGTTCCAAGTCGATAGAAACCATCCTTTTCCACTCATTATAAGTGCTAATATATTGGCATTTAGAAAAAAATCCCAGGTTTCACAGCAATACCTTTTTTTAAAAATAATTATCTGATTTTTCTGGCAAGGTTCACAAAGGTGGATGTATAGTTCAATATCATAACGTGTAACATTTTTGTATTTGGTTGAAAGTTTTTTAGTCCTCAAAATCGGTGACATAATAATAATGTATAGCAGCACTTCCCAACCTTTCATCTGCCAGACCGGTCAACGTTTATATTTTAAATTGTTTTGACCTAATAATTTAATTGTGTATTTAAATATACCTTTAGAATAAAATTCAATTGCACCAAAAAGGAATATAGAGTTATTTTACATGAAATATAAAAGTGATTTCCATGGAAAGTTGCACAAACAAGAGACAAATACACCCCAGTAAATAAAATGGAAATAATTAAATGCTCCTTGAGCAGCCCAATACCATTTAATCCATGGACCTGGGTTTGGGGACCACTGCTGTATGATAATGACACCTCCTTTAACAGGTTAAATGAGTTTAATTTTATTTTTCACAAACATCTCATCATGGCTACTCAGCAACCAATAGTCAATGGATTCCTTAGTAATCATTTTGTACATCAGTTATTAACTTCTAATAAATAATTTCAGTTAAGAAAAAACTTTTTTTGCAGCATTAACCCGAATTTTGGCCAGCTCGTTGTCGAATTGTTGTTTCATGTCTGTAGAGGTCTGCAACCTTTTAGCTGGGGCGTGTCAAACCAATCTACCAATATGATTCAGCGTACCACACAGTAGGACGTTTTTGAAACAATTAAAAAACTGACAAATTTTTTGAGTATTGCAAAGTGCAACTGAGAATTGTACTGCATGGCACGGTGTGCCATAGGTTGCTGACCCCTGCTGTAGACCAGGGGTCTCCAAACTTTCCAGCCTTAGGGCCATACTGATTACTCCAGTAAGTTCCGAGGGCCAAAACCATATTATCATTGTTGCCGGTGGTAAAAAGTGAAATAGTCCACTGATGAAAAAAAAAGTATGCAACGTTTAAAAAAGGCTGCAGATCGGACTAAAGTCCGCAAAACGGTAACACGGCATATTATTAATTTTCCTGTCTTTATCTGTAATTTCTAGATTAGTCGTAGAGTACGAGCCATGAGGAGTAACATGACACGACATCTGTTGGACACAAGCGGAAATAGGTAGTACCTTCTATCGCTAACAGATGGCGCTAATAGCACGTACAGAATAATCTCGTTGGTTCGAGAAAGTTCTGGTGTCTTCCACTCACTTCTAGATGGCAGAATTTGGAATATATAAGAAGGCTAGTGGCGCAACCACAAGTCAGTTCCTATGACACTGTTGTGAAATAAAATAGTGCGTACCTCCTTAAAACGTGTTTGTGCGTGTTTAAGTTTAAGACATCTTTGTAACAGTATTTTGATTTGAATTGTTGCTTTTGTGTGTGATTTAGTAGTATGGAAAAAAAGCAAAAATTGATAGTGAATGCAGAAAATTCAAAGATCAGTGGAACATTCAGTATTTCGTAATTGAGTCCAGTAACAAGGCGCTATGTTTGATTTGCTATGAAAGCATAGCCGTTCTCAAGGAATATAACATTAAACGTCATTATGAAACAAAACATTTTCAAAATTACTCAAAATATACACGAAGTTTGCGGACAGAAAAATTCGAAGCTATGAAGCGCGGATTGAAATCGCAGCAATCTTCAATTACAAAACTCAAAACTGAACAAGAGGCTGCAACTCATGCCAGCTTTCGTGTGGCTCTTGAAATTGCAAAACGTGGAAAACCATTCACCGATGGAGAAATGATCAAAGAATGCATAATTGCAGTAGCCGAAAAAATGTGCCCTGAAAAGGTAAATTTATTAAAAACTGTCAGTATGTCAGCAAACACTGTGGCTCGAAGGGTAGAAAACATCGCTGAAAATATATCCTCTCAACTGTTCGACAAAAATGGACATGTTGAGTGGTTTTCTTTGGCCTTGGATGAGTCAACGGATGTGTCAGATACTGCTCAGGTGTTGATTTATATTCAAGGAGTAGATAAAAGCTATGAAGTGCATGAAGAACTTCTTGATATGTATAGTATTCATGGCACAACTACTGGTAGAGATATTTTTAAAGGAGTTGAAATGGCCATTAATCAAAAGAACCTTCGATGGAAAAACTTTAAATGTGTTACAACTGATGGAGGCAAAAACATGAGTGGGAAAGATAATGGAGTGGTCGCTCTTGTGTCAAAGGCTGTAGAAAATGACGGTGGTTCAAAACCATTAGTCTTGCATTGTATCATTCATCAACAGTCTTTGTGCGGAAAATGTTTGGATATGTCTGAAGTTCTGAAACCAGTCATATCAACTGTTAATTTTATCAGATCTTTTGGGCTGAATCACCGACAATTTATTGAAGAGATTGGAGAAAATGACTTACCTTATCATACTGCCATACGTTGGCTTAGTTGTGGGAAAGTCCTTCAGCGCTTTTTTGAACTTTGAGCAGTGATGGAAATTTTTTTGAATGAAAAGCATCGCCCTCTTACTGAATTACAAAACAACGCATGGCTGTGGAAGTTAGCATTCTATGTTGATTTGACAAAACATGTGAACTAACTGAATTTGAGATTGCAAGGAGAAAACCAGCATCTTCCTGATTTATACACTAATATAAAATCATTCCAGAAGAAATTGATACTGTTTCAATCACAACTATGAAGTAAATGTTTTTCACATTTTAAAACGTGAAATATTCAGCCATACCACTGAGACTGAGTTTCCTATCGATTTTGCAATCGAAACTTTGAGTGCTTTGAAAATAAATTTTGATACTTGTTTCTCGGACTTTGATGCCATTGCGAATCAAATTAAGATTTTTCAGAATCCTTTTGATACTGACATTGAAATCCTAGCCCCGGAACTTCAAATGGAAATGATTGATCTACAGTGCAGTGATATAATTAAGAACAAATATCAAAACTCATCTTTGTTGGAATTTTATAAGAGTCTTCCACTGACACAATTTGATAATTTGCATAAATTTGCTTGTGGGCTGTTTTCTGTTTTTGGTACTACTTATTTGTGTGAGAAGACCTTCTAAAAAATGAAGTACATAAAAAATGTTTACAGATCAAAATTAACTGATGAGCATCTTAAATCTCTTTTAATAATTGGTACAAGTAAAATTAGTCCACAACTACAAAATTGTCAGTGGAAAATCTCAATTACATAAATCTCATTAGTATTTCATATGTTATTATGCTTGTTATAAGTTATGTTTTTATTTAAAATGTATAAAATGTTAGTTGGATTCATTTCAATAATTTGTTAGTTATTATATACTGAAGTTAAATTTTCTGCATATTATACATGTCTTTACTCATTAAATTCTGTGTTTCTTTATCCAACTTGTCACAAAAACAATAACAATAAACCTACAACAATGTTATGAGTAGTTAGCCCATGACCATATCAATGTAGATGTCATATTAATAATTATTCAACATAAAATTAGAATACTTCAGTAAACTAAATTTAATTTGCTATAAAAAATATATTCTCTAAAAGGAGTTTTCAAGTATGCTAGCTCTCTGTGGGCCGGATGTGGCCCTCGGGCCGTAGTTTGGAGACCCCTGCTGTAGACCATGACTCCTTCTCCAACACCACTGCTTGTTCCTCCATTCTCATGGAGCACAAGAAAAAGCTAATTTTTTGTTGAAATAGTTTAAGTAAAGTTGACACTTCTGAACAAACCGCATTGTGCAACTTACAAATTCTGAGCCTCAGGCACATGTTAAAAGTCTCGTGTCATGCCACACAATATTCAAAATGAATCGGAGATGTATTTCATATTTTGCCGGCATTCTCATTAGGCATTCTATGGAAGGCCTAGGCAATGTGTGAAATATGAATCATTTCATACATTGCCGGCTAGTTTTAGGCATTCTATACAGCGTCCAAACATTCTATAGAATGCCTGATTTCATACGTTTCCGTTAACATATATTTATGTATCTCTGAATTATTTTCAAATTCATGTTTGTGTTAAACAGTTATTAAATTATTTTCCTTGTGCTTGTTAATTTATGTGTAGGTTATTATAATTTTATTTAAATTTATTACACTTATAAGGAAATACTTTTAAAATAGTTTTCATTCTTATTCTGTAACAAACTTATAATTCTAAATTCTTATCAAACTACTTGTATCATTAAAAAGTTTAATAAAATCTTTTTGTTATAAATTTTTTCAGTATTGTTTAATTCACAATGCTTAAAATTATTAAGTTATAATTTAATTTTACAAATTTTTTTATGTCTGAACTGTTGTATAAAGAAACAATTATTTGTAAACAATATATAAATTGGTTATTATTATTTTTTTTTTTAGACTCTTTGAATATGTCAACTAAACGACCAGCCCCTGATGATGGATCATCAAAAAACACTTCTAATAAGCGAGTTCATTTTGAACCTTGTAGAATTGGTCCAGTCTCTACACAGGTAAGTACATTAATTTTCTTATTCTCTTTTATGGTTGTGAATATTGATTTTCTGTTATTGATTTGAATTATAATGATTAACTGCAGAATTAACCTTAGAAGATGGATATATTTTAGAATAAAATGTTCAGAATTGTTTTTATGGCAGTGTCACCTTCCTTTTGTTTTGTCAATGATTTTATGTGCCCATATGCTATGCTATCAAACAATAATTATTGAATTATATGTTGGCCACCTGTTCAGTTATTAGGATGTTTGCAGTTCAGAAAGTCTTTAAAAATCAAAGATTCTATTTTTTTTAAGGAAATGTTTCTGGAAGTTAGATGTGATAATCATCTATCCATTTCAGATAAATTTATTATCTGCAGTAAGTCAAATAATTTTTAATGGATAATTTGGTTCTTAGGTTTTATACAGTGGCATAGCTAGTCTTGAGTGAGCCCTGTATCCAAGTTCCTTAGGGTCCCTTGCTAGAGGCCCCTTAACATTTTGTGATTTTTTGCTTGCGCATTTTGGGGGCCCTGTTGATATGGCAGTAGCTACGTCCCTGATATTACACCATTGACCAGTTTGACCTAAAAGCATCACTAAATCAAAAATGTCTCCAAATGCTATTATCGGACCATGCATGCATGCATGCATAAAAACAAATTCTTCCACATAATCCTGTATCAACATGTTGATAAATAACTTGGCAAAGATTAATAAATAATATATTTTCAGAACAAACAGGTACATGAAATAGCTACATCTTTATATGTAAAATATACGTGTCATAGTGTTTGTCCACGATGGACTCCGAAACTACTCAATGGATCATAATATAATTTTGCATGCTGTGTGTCATTTCGTCCAACTTAAAACATAGGATGGTTTTTATTTCAATTAATCACGCAATAATTTTTTTATTGCCAGAAATGTGAAGAATCCAGAAAAAACGTTGTCAGATTCCCGTAAGGGAATAATCGCAAAATGTGGCATTGCTCATGTGTCTGTGGAAGCAAATATTGCAAACCAAAATGCACGAAAATTAAGTGCCTGGCATATTTCGGGGTGTGGAATCTGATTTTCGAGTCAATTTCCAAAAATAACCGTAACTTTGCCGGATAAAGCTAGCCGACCGTATTTTAGGCACACCATAACAGGGGCTTACATTAAAAGCCTTGAATCATGAAAACTTGGACTTTGGCATACTTCAAAATGGATAATCCGAATCTGATATCCAGTCTGAGAAATAACTGTAACTTTGCTGGAAAATTCAGGAGGACCATTTATTATGCAAACTGTGGCAAGAGCTTACCCTTAATGTCTTGGTGCGAGAAAAGTGCATTTCTGTTGTCATTCGGGATGGTGAATGAGAGTTTGAAACCGAATTTTAGAAATTCCTGTAACTTTGCCAGATAATGCCGGACGACCCTAATGCCCCTTCTAGGGACTGAACTTGCTGGATCAGGGGGAACAAAAGTAATTTCCAGTTGTATCTAGGGGTGGGAAACGATAATTTGAAATTATATTTCAGAAACTCCATTAAACTTGCCGGATATTGTCTGAATTAGGAAAAAAGGCAAATGATTTGAGACCCACGTCTGGATTTTCATTATCTGTAGCGACTGAACTTGCTCGCGCTGGAGCATCAAAAGTCAGCTCCGTGTGCATTTTGGAGTGTGAAATGAGAATCTGAAATTGATTTTTAGAAGTTTCGATAACTTTGCCGGATAATGCCAGCCGACCGTATTTTAGACACACTGTACCAGGACTTGCCTTAAAAGCCTTGGATCATGTCCCTGGTGTATTTCAACCCTCCAAAATTATAAACGAAGATTAATTTGACTGCATTGAATAGCTTAGAATAATATTGAACTAACGTATTTAAACAAAGCCACAGCAACGCGTGACCGGGTCAGCTAGTTATAATAACAGTGTGTAGTTATTAGACAGAGATATAATAACTATATTGTTCAGGAGACCTAAACAGTGTAATTTCATTCAAAATTGCAACAGATGTATCTTTTTATGTAGAGTACGCTATTTAAGTTTGCATAAGTACAAATCTAAATGCTATTGTGCAGATCTATGGTGTTTCTTATTTTGCCATTTTGCTAAACTAATCTTTGAGGTTCTTATGTATCAGATCAAAATTCTCTGTGCTTTCTTTCTTTGAAAATGAATCCTAAATTTTGATAATTTTTCCTACAAAATAAGAGAAGAAAAATACAAATTATAATAATGCTGTTGTGATTTAACATGCTTAGCAATGTTGCAGTTTATAAAAAAAATTAATTTCTTGCATGTACAAACAAGATTGTAGTATTTTCACATGGCTGCATATCACAGTATTTGGCAACTTTTGTTGATTCAATGAAAATGCTGTGAACATACGTGAACTGAAGAATCTGTACCCGACGAATGTAAACGTGATCGCTTCCGGATCCCACGCCATCACGGGACTTGACATCAATACGAGAACTCAATCACATGGAAGTGCGAGATGTATGTTGTTATGGTCAAGAGCTAATCATCAATGTTTACTCTCCCCTTCAGTCGGCTTATGGAAAAAAACTCCCTCTATGGCTGGCATTGTAGTGATCGCTTTTTTTTCCTGTTGCGTCACCCTTAACTTAGAAGTTAAGTAATTTGTTCCCCAATGCTACTGTTTTTCACATATTCAGAGATATGCATTGAATTGAGGGGAAGGGGATAAAAGGCACAAATCACAGCAACCTTTCTCTGAAATAAGTCAATCCTTCGCATAAACACCCCCACACACTGTCAAGGTACTTTTATTGCATTCCAATGCCTTCAGAATAGTTTCACTGATAGCAGCGCAAATAAAAGAATCGTGTTTCAGGAAGACATATATACGTCCAGGGCACTAAACATACCGCTTGAGTGAGATGGATATATAAGCCTGCAGCAGTTAAGGGTCATCATGCACTTCCAATAAAGGTACATGTGTCTACACATACTTTGAATAATTTGCTTAAGTAAACACAATCACATCGATTATGAAAAGTCGAGTCTCAAGTCCAGCTAGCCTCAGTGTTCCACAAATATGTTTCTTTTAGTATGCAAGTCTAAGGTCTTAGTAACAGCGGTCACCCCAAAATGTCTTTATGGTCCACCAGTCGATTGCAATCGGCTTAATGCCCACCCCGGCTGTAGAGGTTTAACAATAATTAATGTTTTCCTACAATAATAATTAAACAAATCTACACATTTTTATTCATTTAAAAGTTGAAACTGTAATAAATTCACTTTTTTGAAGAATTTTCACAAAAATTTGATTTAAGTTTAAAGTTAATTTTGTGATCCATCTGGTTTTGTGATATTTCATTAATTTTTAGATCTTTTGGAGATTTATGTAATGGTTAATGTATTTTATTTTTTTTCAATATTTTGATTTTCAAAGTAATTGATTAAATGCACTTTAAATAAACAGGAAGAAATGGATATGAAGGTTTTGCAATTTCAAAATAAGAAGCTCACTGAGCGACTTGAGCAACGACATCGCCAAGAAGCTGATTTAAGGCAGCGCATAGAACAGTTGGAGAAACGTCAGACTAGTGATGAAGCTGTCTTGTGTGTTGTTAATAGATACTGGAATCAAGTAATTGTACTTTAATATTTGAGGATTTGTATTTATTTATTTATATAACTCAATATAACTTCATCTTTTCTTTTTGATTAACTTTTAGCTAAATGAAGATCTAAGAATTCTTCTGCAGAGGTTTGATGCTGAAACTTCAGATGAATATGAAAATAGAAGTATGTCTTATTTCATTATTTAAAAATGCAGTGCTACCTTTAATTTTCACAATTGCTGTACCTAGTTTTTAACAAAAAATTAGTTTTACCTCATCTATCAGATCTCCTTATTTGGATTTAAAATTTATTTATCCTTTATTCAAAGAAAAATTAAATATATATATACATATTGAGCTTTAATATTTGGACAAATTTTCTACTGTCCATGATAGTCAAAGAAATATTTTGGATGCAATTTTTTCACACTTGGAACACTTTTGTGGGTTTGAGTCTAAGTGCACATTAAATCTCTCAAGCTTAAAGTGCTCTTGTTGGCAGGGTGTGGTAATTTAGAGAGGGTGGTGCTACCATAGGTGACCTTGTCACTTGACAGAGTCTCAAAATTAAGAGGTCTGTTGCTAATATCCCTCATGTTGCAAAATGCTGCAATTTTAATATAAATCTCTCACTCATGCTTGGAATACTTTTTTAGAGTTCTGAGATACAGCAGAATGCCCTTGTGTTGAAGAAGACACAAGATAATGTGCATCTGATTGTCAAAGATTTAAGCTTTTTCCCCCACAGTGTCCAGGAACAGAATGAATTTTCAGCATTATGCAAAAAAAAAAAAAACACGCACACACAGTTATTCATTTAAAAAATAGAAACCACAAAAATTAGATGCTAGACTTGAACTAATGTGTAAATAAACACTATCTGAATATGCGTTGATTCTAATTTGAATTATCTCGTATTCTTCCTAGGGGGACACCTAATATTTAAACTTTTTTTTACAGGAATTTGATATTCAGTTTCAAACTGTTTTATAAGTAAACAATTATTATTGATGACACTAGCTGCTTGGCCCAGCGTTGCACGGGCTTCTTCAAGTGTATCGATATTTTTGCCTTAAAAATTTCCCCTTCCTGTCTTGGTGTAAGCTTTACCTGATGTGTTTGTGACTTCCATATTAATATGCCATTAAAATACCCTTTTTTCGAAATTTCTTCCACCACTTTGGCCCATAGGACGGGTCTGTTTCCCTTCCAATTAGCCTGGCAATGCTCGGGCTCTTACCGTGTACATCACTTTATCCCCATGGAAATTTCCTCTTTCACTCTCTACCCCAGCACTTCTAGGATAGTGATTTCTGTGTTTATGTCATTAAAATTCCCTTTTTTCCAAAATTTCTTCTTTTCCTTGTTAGGAATATTTCTCTTCCCTCATTTAGCCCGGTGTTGTACGGGCTTTTACAAGTATAAAACTCTTTTTCCCTCTTTTTTTCCTCAGAGATAAGATCAAATTTCTATTTTTGATTAATAATTTACAAAACTTATCTAATTTTATCCAATAGAAAGCAGCCATTGCATGATTTTTTTTTAATTATTAATATAGTAATGAATTATAGAAAACAATACTGTTTTAGTTTTTTTAAAAAGATATTAATTTACATCCATATATAGCTGCATGGGCCGGCGTTGCACTGGATTTTTCTTATGTGAAATTGTTTTTGTTATTCTGTTTTTCACATCACAAAGAATATTTTTGCTTATGAACTCTCCTAAAGTTGTCTTTCCATGCACCAAAAGCCCTCAAATTCTTGAATTCTATGGTAGGTTTACAACAATAATTGTTATTGGCAGGTGGCGACTTTGACAATTATTTTCGTTGTATTTTTATGGTTCCCCGAAATGAAAAACTACTTTTTTTAAAAGCAGTTTTATGCTTAAAAAAGGTCAAAAGGTAGAAATTTTCAAAATTTCATGAATTTTTATAGAAGTTATACAATATTCAGTTTCAAATGAACTTGGAAGCATTGGTAAAGGTAAAAAATGTACCTAACTCCTTAAAAAATAATTTAATCTCTTTTCGGAATTTTAATTTAAAAAATCCATAGATATTTCCGTGCTAGAATGTGTTTTTAATTAAAAAAAAAAACATTTAAAATAAATCACATATTACAGGCAATTATTTTTCAATCAAAGAGAATGAATCAGTCAAAATAAAATACCATTTTGGCTGAAAACCGGATTTTGATGTTAACATAGGTAATTAAAAAAATTATGATTTCAAGGATATATTTCACGTTAATCACAAATCAAAAGCATTTATGTTTTAATCTGTGAATGAATTAAATCAAAAAAGCTACGTCTAAAAATTTCAGTTTGCCTTAAATTAATTTTCAACGCAAACTTATGTCATTGTTGCATGTGTTATGAATGCATGGCCGACACTGCACGGGCTGTTTCGAGTGTATAACTTTTTGCCATTGGAAATTTCCTCTTCCCCTCTCAATGACATTACTTCCTCATTTGTGTATGATTTCTATATTTTGTCAACTCCTTTTCTGAAATTTCTTCCGCATCTTTGTCCCGTCTGACTGGTCTGTTTTCCCTCCATTTAGCTTGGCGTTGCACGGGCTTTTTCTAAGAGTATAACTTTATCTCAACAGAAATTCCTTTTTCCTTCTTGATGCCAGCACTCCTGGTTGAGGGTGTATGTACAGTGTAAGGGATTTCTATATTTATGTGATTAAAATTATCTTTTCCGGAATGTCTTCAATTTCTTTTCCTATACATTTGTTTGCATTCCCTGTATAAAGAAAGATTCAAACTACTGATGATACTATCTGATGAAAACATTTCAGCATTTTCTTATATTCTAAATCACTTTTTTAAAAATAAAGAAAAAATAGTTGTAATTTAACAAAGTTGTCTTTCTGCACATGCTCCATAAGCCCTCAAACTGGTCAATTCTGTTGTAGGTTTGTCACAATTATTACTGGCATTTGGTGATTTTAGCAAATTTTTTTTGTTGCATTTTTATGGCTCCTTGTAAAGGAAAAGTACCTTTTTTAAAAATATTTTTTTGCAAAAAAGCAAAAAAATAGAAAATTTCCAAAATTACAAAATTTTATAAACATTTTATAGAAGTTGTACGGTATTCCATCTCATTCTAACTTGGCAGTGTTGAGAAAGATATACAATGTACCAATCAACTTGAAAAGTAGTTGTAACTTTCTTTCTTCTGGAATTTTAATCCAAAAAATAAATAAACCATAGAAATTTGTAAAAAATGTAAAACATTATAGAGATTGGAATTTTAATAATATATTTCAAGTTAATCCCATGTTAAAAAAAGCATTTATTTTTTAAACAGATTAAATTAATACAGTCAATAAAGCAACGTCATGAAATTCCAAGTTTGGCTGAATACCGATTTCCGATGCCAACTTTTGTCCCTGTTGTAACAATAACATTGTTACAACAATGGAGATAAACCAAAGTTGGCGTCAAAAAACAGGTTTTTTAAAGTTTTTATTTAATATCTTTTTAACTAATTGCAATATCAGAATATAAATAATCAAAACGGCTTCCTGAGATCTTTCCCTATCTTTTGGTACCTTCCGCGAGTTTCTGCGTGGTGCGATTTGGGAGAAGATAGATGCACATAGATAGATACATACATTTGTTTACCTACAAATTTTAATAGTGTAGACTGGCTGCATGGCCCTTCATTGCATGGACTTCTTCAAGTGTATAGATATTTTTGCCTTAAAAATTTCCCCTTGTATGGGTGTAAGCACTCTTCTTTGTGTGTTTTGGCTGGCATTGAAATGAAATTTCCCCTTTCCCTCTCAATGCCAGCACTTCTAGGAGAGTGATTTCTATATTTATGTCATTAAAATTCCTTTTTTTTTTTCTGAAATTCCTTCCACTTTTCCTTGGTAGGAAGATTTCTTTTCCCTCATTTAACCCAGTGTTGTACGGGCTTTTTCGAGAATATAAAACTTTTTTTTTCTCCTTTTTTCCTTAAGGATAAGATCAAATTTCTATTTTCGATTAATAATTTACAAAACTAATCTTATTTTATCCAATAGAAAGCAGCCATTGTACGATTTTTAAAATAATTTAGTAATGAATTATAAGAAACAATACTGTGTTTTAGTTTTTTTAAAAAATATTAATTTACATCCATATATAGCTACGTGGTCCGGCGTTGCACAGGATTTTTCTTGTGTATAACTGTTCTTGGTTATTCTGTTTTTCACATACACAATTCATATGTTTGCCTACGAACTCTCTGAAAGTTGTCTTTCCGTATATGCAACATAAGCCCTCAAATTATTGAATTCTTTGGTAGGCTTACCACCATAATTATTATTGGCAGGGATCGATTTTGAGAGTTATTTTAGTTATATTCTTAAGGTTCCCTGAAAGGATAAACAACTTTTTTTAAAAAAAAAGTTTGATGTATAAAAAATGTCTAAAGATAGAAATTTACAAAATTTCATGAATTTTTAAGGATGTTATACAATGTTCCGTTTCAATTTAAATTGGATGCATTGAAAAAGGTAAAATATTTACCAGCACGCTTATAAAACAGTTTTATCTCTTTTCAAAATTGAAATTTAAAAAAAATCCATAGATATTTTCGCTTTAGAAATTGTGTTTTTAATAAAAAAAACATCTCAAATAAATCAAAGTAAAGGAATCTGTCAATAAAATTCCAGTAAGGCTGAAAACCGGATTTTGACCACAACATATGTAATTGTAAAACTATGGTTTCAAGGATATATTTCACGTTAATCACATGTTAAAAGCTTTTTTTAAAAAATCTGTGAATGAATTAAATTAAAAAAGCTACGTCATAAAATTTCAGTTTGCCTGAAATCAGTTTTCAGCGCCATATTATGTCATTGTTTAATATGTTATGGCTACATGGCCAGACCTTGCACGGGTTTTTTCAAGTGTATAATTTTTTGCCAATGGAAATTTTCTCTTCCAATCTTGATGTCATTACTTCCTCGTTTATGTGAGATTTCTATATTTTGTCATTAAAATTCCCTTTTTTGCAATTTCTTCCACGTATTTGTTCTGACGAACGGGTCTGTTTTTCCTCCATTTAGTCCGGCATTGCATGGGTTTTTTACAAAAGTATAACTTTATCCCAATGGAAATTTCCTTTTTCCTTCTCGATGCCATTACTTTTGGGTGAGGGTGTATACGTGATCTGAGGGATTTCTATACTTATGTCATTAAAGTTATCTTTCCTGAAATGTCTTCAATTTCTTTTCCTTTTTACGGACAGATTTCTTTTCCCTCAGCTTAGCCCGGCATTTACATGGGCCTTTTCGTGTACAAAACTTTTTTTCCAAGTGATAAGATCTTTCTTTAATTTTCTATTTTTGGTTAGTAATTTACTAATCTAGCCTTATCCACAAGAAAACAGACAATGTATAATAATTAAATAACAATTGGTAAATAATAAGTAGAAAACACCGATTTAGTTTTTTAAATAATATTGATTGATATCCATTTTTATTAAATAATGAAGGGAAAATGACTGCTTAAACATGGATGTTTGATTATTCGATAAAAAATATGTAACTATAAAAAAGAAGTATGGGAGAGGAAACCTAGACATTTTTATTTGCGTTCACTGTATAAAGAAAGATTCAAAATGTAAATAATACTATCTGGTGAAAACATTTTAGTATTTTCTTTTATTCTTAAAGTTTTTCACTCTAAATAGCTTTTTTAAAAATAAAGAAAACTATCAGTTGTAATGTATCAGAAAGTTGTCTCTTTCTGCACATTCTCCATAAGCCTTAAACTGGTCAATTCTTTCATAGATTTATCCCAATTAATTATTACTGGCATTTGGTGATTTTAGCAAATTTTTTTTTCATGGCATTTTTATGGCTCCTTGAAATGGAAAAGTGCCTTTTTAAAAAATATTTTATGTGCATAAAAAAAGAAAAATAGAAATTTTTTTTTAAATTGAGAATTTTCATAATTTTTTTAACTCCTTGCCTCTTGCTCCCGTGAAATTTCCCTCTCTCTTCCTCGTGCCCGTGATATTTCTGGGCTGGAGTGTTGAAAAGTAACTTGCCATAAAAGCTTGAAAAAATCTATTTCTTAAGCCCGGAATATTGTTTTTTTCTTAATCTCTACACCAGATGGCAGCACCAGATTATTTAAACGTGTTTAGCGATAATTATTCCTTTTTTCTAAATATCAAGCACAAACAAACATTTATATTAGCGATACGATTTTTTAATCTTAGGTCAAGTACTCAGTTGTGCTCTTCGTAAAAACACGTGGGTAAAAATTCTGGAGAAAAAAACTGATAAAAGTGTAAATATATTTTTTAATATTATATACATTATACAGTTAATCAGGAAGTAAATCGGATTGTTCTTTTAATAATTTTTTGTCAGACTACAATAAAAATTTCGGAGCAGTAGACATTGTAGACCAATATATTGGAGATTACTGAATTGCACGAAAAATGAGGTAAGAAGTACTATAAGAATGTATTTTTTTTTGTTAGATCAAACTATTTTGATCTAGTACCTTATTTATAAAAAACAAGGAGGCAAAAAATCACATTTGATGTTCATTTATCATTAGTAGATGAACTTATTGAAAAGTATTCTATATCAGAAACCACTGCAAAAAGAGGTCAGCCGAAATTGATTAAAAAACATTTTATTAGACAAATACCTCCAACTAATAAGAAGTGGTAATCATCAAGAGAATGTAAAGTTTTTGTTTTGTTTCAAAAGAGATGAAAACAATAAGAGATGTAGAAAGGAAACTCGGTACTACTGTCCAGTTTGTGATTTTGGCCTTTGCATGGCATGTTTTGAAACTTATCTCACAAAAAAAAAAATTATTAATGTTTATTTCTTTTATGCAAAAGTGTAATAAGATTCATTTAATGTTTAAAACACATGTTTTTAAAATTTTTTCTCTTTGTTGGAAAGCCAACATTCAATGATTATAACCCTAAATGTTTGCTTTACTTAAAAAATTAAATTTTGTATTTCAAGCTAAAAATTAATCCAAAAATTAAAAATGAATACATATATTGAACATGTACTTAGTTTTATATAATTTTCTTGAATAAAAAAATAGGCACTTTTAGGACCGTTTTTTTTTTCAAAATTATCCGATCGTTAAGGGGTTAAAGAAGTTTTATAATGTTCCCTCTCAGTCTAACTTAGCAGTGTCGAGAAATATATATACAATATTACCAATCTACTTTAAAAATAGTCGTAACTTTCTTTTTTTTTTTAAATTTAAATCCAAGAAAATGCATAGAAATTTGTAAAAAATATAAAACATTTTAGAAATTGGGATTTTAAAAATACATTTCAAGTTAGTCACATGTTATAAGCATTTTTTTTTTTAACAAAGCGAGTTAATACAGTCAATAGAGCAACATCATGAAATTCCAAGTTTGGCTGAAAACTGATTTTTGACGCCAACTTTTGTAACAATAACATTGTTACAATGGAGACAAATCAAAATTGGCGTCAAAAAATCAGTTTTTTTTAACGTTTTTAATTAATATCTAATTGCAATATCGGAATACAAATGGTCAAATCGGCTTCCCCGGATCATTCCCGATTTTTTGGTACTTTTCGCGAGTTTCTGCGTGATGCGGTTCGCAAGGAGATAGACGCACATAGATAGATAGTTAGATACATACATACGTACGTTTGTTTACCTTTGGATTTTAATAGTGTAGATAATTAATATTAAAATATTAGAGGGAGTCTCTTTAATACATAATTTTTTTATATTCAAAATAAATACTCATTATTACTGCAAAAATAATAAACTTTGTTGAAAAGGGAAGGGTGCATTTATTTTTTATATCATTAAATGATTTTTCATTTGACTTTTATTTATTTATCATTTTTTTCTGTGTTTTACTTTTGTTTTAATCTAAAAATATTAGTTAAAAGTTCTTTTTAATTTTCTGATAAAACTATTAATAATTTTTCTCATAATATGTGTTGATATTTTACTGCTTTCTTTTCGGTTGGAAAATGAAAAATATTTTGCTAAATTAATTTCAGTATTAAATTTATTGATACTATAGATAAAAACAGATTATCTGAGACATTTTTGTTTAAATGTAAGTATTGTAATTTATACAGTTTGATTTCTCTAACATGTAGGCCATGGGTGTCTAAACTATGACTGTTGGAAGAAAAAAAGAATTGATAGGCTCTCATACAATATTTTTCCAACAAATTGAAATAAAAATTAACTATGTAGTTTTATTAAAATAAATTAACTTCATTTTATTATAATTTTTTAAAATTTTGATAAGATATGTATAGGTACATATATTTATTTTAAATTTGTTAAAACTTCATTTCCTTTGGGTGTAATTTCATAAAGATGGAAAAAATTCAGAATTATGAGATAGATGAATTTGCTTTTGTTGAACAAGCAAATTAATTTTGGGTTCAATGGACGAGGTTGCAATTTTGAATGCATTTTCAAGATGTTTGTCAGTGATCTTTGTCCTATTTTTGTTTTTTCTATGCTTCATTCTTGAAAATAATTGTTTACAATTATAGGTACTACCAAAAGTGGAAGACATTAATAAAGCATGATTGTGAAAATTAGGATATTTATTGCAGAGTAGGTAATCTTTATAAAATTCTAGTAAAGAAACATTCCCGAATTTTCTTTCAGCTGAATGTCACTTTGCAGTTAAATGCAATTTTTTTTTTAAGGTAATATATTTATTTCTAGAGAAAATGGAGTAGAAAATATGTGGAAATACTCTTCGTTTTTTCAAAAATCTTGAAATCTACTTACAAATTATTAAATTAAATCAAAAATTAATGCAGCATATTTTGTGCAACTCACAGGTTTATGTGCAGCCAAAGCGCTGAAATATGTCGAATCTTTTACTTTAATTTGATTGTACCAAAATTTTTCCTTCAAATGCTGTTGTTTGGAACATATTAATAAATTGATTTTTTCCTTGAAGTCTCAAATTTAAGTCATTCAAATGTTCTGTTCAGTCTACTAAAAAAGCTAAATTTAAAATCCAATCTTTGCCTTCAAATTCAAGTTTCCCTTTTGTTTCCGTATATATTTTTATTTCAGTTCTCAAATTGTAAAATTTTCTGAGCATTTTCCTGTTCTGTATAATAAATAACATCTGAAAATTCAGTGCCCGTTACCTTAATAAACTTTCGAAATTGTCTATGATTACATCCTTTTGCTCTTATAAAGTTAAGAGGAAAAGGATGTAAGAGCAAGTCAGAGATTACCATTTAAGATGTTAACCATCTAAGAAGTGACATCCGTTGTTGTCTGTACTCTCGAATAATACCAATGTGCTCGTATATTTGTTTTTAAATTTTACAAGTATATCATTTAAACGCTCATTCATAAATTAAAGAAATAGGCATGTATACATTATAAATTTAATCATCTTTTAAATAATTTGTTTTTGAAAGATGAAAATGAAGCAACCACATCCTTCCTTGCTTTGCTTGGGCAATGGGATAGAGAAGAATTGGAAGAAAAGTTGGCTCAGCGAGTTCAAGTATCCACCAGAGCTGTTGCTAAGGTATTACAAGCCTTTGACAGGATTGTTCAAAGAAATCATAAAATTATGCTTGCCCTTAAAGGCGACCCATTATCAGAAGGTATATATTTTTTAATTTATTATTTTTCTTAGGTGGATTCACAAAGTTATGTTACATATATTCTTAATTATCAGAAAACTTTTGTTTGATTTTAATTTATATTAATTTTTATTCCAATTTAAATTGTTAATTTTTCAAGCAATGTATGAATGGAGTTAGTTAAAATGCTTCATTATTCTTTTATTATTGTCTTAAAAAGTAACAATCAAGTGTAAGTAAAACATGTTCATTTATAAGTTCTCTTTGACTTTAAAAAACAATAAATATTTTATTATGTAATTTATGTCCTATATTTAAAGACACTTATAGAATTATTTTATATGTGCATACATAATATATTATGATTTGGAGATTAAGATTTTACCAACAATTACAAAAGGATTACTTTTTCAACAAGATACATATTTTATGTGCTGTGTACATAAATGTTAAAATCCATTCTCTTATATTTATATGCTTAAGATGAAAGTATGATTTGCTTTATAGTTTACCAATGCATGTTTTTGTGCATTCTGTTTTAGAAGAGATTCCTAGTTTGGATGATGCTGTTCGGCAAGCTAATGTTGAATTGCAAAATGAAAATAAAAATTTGCATTTGTTAGTCACAGGGCTCCATGAAAAGCACCATCAAATGAATTTAAAGGTAAATTAGTTTTTTTTCTGTAGTTTTTAAATTTTTGGTGTAATTTTTAGATTTGTCTTAATACATTAATATAAATTTTTTCTTGCTTTAAGTACATTTTTTATTAAATAAGTTTTAGTTAACTTCATGTAAGTTAGAAACAAATTTAAAGCTTTTGAACAATAACATATACAGTTTGATTCTATTTACATTTGATAGTCTGATTATTAATACACAAATTACAGTGTTAATATAAATTGAATAAAAGGAAAAATTACAACATTGATATGAGTTATTTAAATAAAATTTTCTCTCTCTATAGGGAATTTTTCTCTACTGATTGGTTTACATTCTTTTATTGATATTTTTAATTATTACATAAATCACTTATAATAAAAAAGTTTAACTGTTCAAATTTGATCAATACAAAATGGTTGAACATATAATTAATATCTCTAATTACAAGGCCTTGCAAATAATTTCTCGTCAAATAATAATGCAAACTGGAGCATTACACTTTTATATAGAATATAATGATTCATTTGTATAAAATAGCTAGAAAAATATATTATGTCTTCTCTTAACAGGAAGTCATGGCATCAAAACAAAGAATAGATTATTTTTTTATCTAATGAAAAATATAAGAATTATATGTTTGGGAATGATGTAAGTGGTTGTGTGTGTGTTTATGAAGAGAACCATGGTAAAAGAGCATACTAACAGTGTTATGTTGTATTTTAAATTAGCTTTGCCTTTCAACAGTGTGAATTAATTTTTTTTATTTCAAAACATTTATCTTAAGCAAAATTGTTTTAAGAAAGTGTTGCTTCTGTTTGGATAATTTTTATTTGTCTTTGTGATCTAATTTTTTCTAAAAATTTCATGTTATGTTAATCTTAGTATTTACAAATAGAGATTACTCTTTATTGATAAAATATTGCTCTTCTTGAATGTTTTATTCAACTAAATCTATGTTGGAAAATTCATTGTGAGCCCAGCACAAAAGTATATTACAATTTGAATATGACTAAGTCTTGGACTAGTTTAACATTTTTATTTGAGGTTTTTATTTCTTTTATTATAGCTTCAAAGAATTTTTTTATGGTGAGTGATATATATTATGAAATGAATTATAAATAATGAAAGTAACATTTGTTAATATTATTTGTGTAGTTTTTCCAAGTGGATAATTTATTTAGATATAAATTTAATAAGCAGTATGTGAGATCCACTTTATAAATTTCAGTTTATTATGTTAAAAGCAAAACAATTATTTAAATTTATTATTTTGTTTACGTGAATTTATTTATCATTGTTTAATTTTTTGTCACCGTGAACTGAACGATATTGAAAAAGTATATTATTTTATACGCTGTGGCAACAAGGAAGTGCTCGTTCTGTTTTGTTTAATTAACAGTATTCCATGAAAAAATTGTTTATAACTAGGTGAGTCTTGGACTCTAGTTGGCATGTTAATTTGTGAAATAAATGAGATTTGGCAGTATTAATAGTTTGGAGTATTAATTTTCAATACAAGAAATTTTTTTTATTTTTACGACACAGTACTCATTTAAATTTCAGTACTTCATTATTGTTTATCTCATATTAAATTAAGTATCATTTTTTGGCTTCATCTGATCAAAATAAGAAAACTTTCTTTTTCAAATGAGCTTTCCAAATATTTTATTCTAGTTTGCAGAAATGAATGACAAGCTAGCTGCTCAAGAAATTGCCAATGCTGAATTAAAAAATCATATAGAAGATTTAGAATATGATCTCTCCAAAACCAAACAACGGGAAGAAAAATTAGATATGCATTTATCTGAATGTCTTACCAAACTAAAAGCTTATAATTTAACTGATAGTGATGGTCGACCTCCTATAAGCACAGTTACTCAAGCTAAAGTAAGTGAATTGGCACATGTTGAAATAGATTTTTTATTTTCTAATTGTAAGTTATATTTTTAGATTTATGTATGTGTTCAAATTTTTGAAGTTATTTCTTTAACTTTGTAATTGTTCCTTGTTAAGTAATATTTATTAAAAGTTTGTTTTTCTAGATGGAAGATTTGCAAAAAGAATTGGAAGAGCTAAAAGAACTAGCCAGTAATCGTTTGATGGAATTAGAATCCTTGAATACTCAACATAAAGAAGCATTAAAGCTAGTTGAAAAGCTTAAAATGGATGTAAGATATTGCTTGAAAATCAATCTTCTCAAAATAGTAATTCAAAAACATTATTTTTAAATTAACTTGTAGTATATATAATTTACTTAAGTTATTGATTACAATTTTTATGCTATTTTATTAAAATCTTGTTTGTGATAGTACATGTAATATTCAAAAACAAATATTCCAAACTTTTTTGTTTTTGGTTATAACAATTTTATCTGAGTTTGATAGGTTTGTAACTTGTAAGCAAATGCAACATTGTATTTCATGTTTTGTTTTTGTAAAGTTCATTGTGCATGTATTTTTTAAATCAATAATTCCTTTTCTCCATAACCATTTTTCCCGTTGAATTATTTTCTCTTTGTTTTCATATTTATAATGTATTGTTTTGATTGATGTCTAATTTTATAAAATGTTTAATATCAAGTTTTAACAAGTTGTTAAATAATCTGTACAATGTAAGAACAAAATTGTTTTTTTTTTCAGTTATAGTTTCTGAGAAAGTTATTAGATGTATATCAATGTGTATTTTCACGTTAATTTAGTGTAAATTGTGAAAAAATTATATTAAAATGTTACTTTAATGTTATTTATACTTCACATTTTTTTTTTCTTTCTTTAGCTTCAATGTCTTCCTGAAAGTGTGGTTGTTGAAACCACTGAATATAAATGTTTGCAATCTCAATTTTCAGTTCTGTATAATGAAAGCATGCAACTTAAAACTCTTTTAGAAGAAACTCGTAATTTAATGGCCACCAGTAAGAACACTCACCTACGTCAAATTGAGCAAATGGAGGTAATGTTTCAATAGTAGTATTAATATGAGAGTATTTTTATTTTATTTACCAATATGTAAAGTTTTCTAGATAATATTTTTAAAAAAAATTTCTTTCACTAAATTCTGGCTGCTGCTTTTGTTATGATTGCTACAATGGTTTTTTTATAATACAAATTAAGAAACATTTTGGTATCTAAAACCTTTTAAGAGAGTAATTGTATTTGAATTTAAAACAATAAGGTCAATATGTTAAAACTATTTATTTTTTATTTAAATATAGTTCTTTAATAAAAGATAAATATTGTATAAATATTTAAACCCAAAGGAAATAATAATTCTTGAATAACTTGATTATTTATCTTAACAAATTGGTATTACTTTTGTTACTGAGCTTAGTTAAAATGTACTTAAATAAATATTTGGGCATAATTTAAAAAAATTATCTAGTTCTTTTTTTAATAATATATCTTGAAACCTGATACTCTTTTTCATTCTGATTACCAATTAATGTTCCCTTGGAAGTTTATTTTTCTTGTTCAAATCCGCACCTCTTGTGTTTTAAAGTACGGTAACTCTTCATAAAATTAGTTGTTGCTTCATTCAGACATCAATTAAAAAAATTCATAATATTCTACGCAAGTTTTTTTTTTCATTCTAACTTATGTATGTCATGTAAAGTATTGTCTAGTTATTATCATTTTCCTTAATCTCATTTAAAAATGTATTTACTTCCCTCCCCCCTACAGTTTCTAGTTATGTATCTTGGCTTTTTTTTTGTGTGGTTATTTTGTTAAACTCAAATTTTTTCATTAATCTGGATGGCCCAGAGTTCCTATTAATCTGAATTGAGTTTCTACTGTACTTTGTTAAACCAAGACAGCTTTGTGTTTGTGCAAGAATTTTCATTCTGAAGGTTAGGTAGTTCTGTAAATTTTAGTGCTTTATCTGATGTGTTTCTAGTAAAATCCTCTCCAAATTCCCTTATGTAGCTTCTGTTGCTTAAATAAATTATCAGTCAACCTATAATTTTATTAAATATATGGTTTAGTTAATTTTTTTACATGAGGATTCAATAATTTGTCAGAATATATATATATGTGTGTGTGTAATAAATTAATATCAACTCATAATTCGAATATCCTTTATTCATAAATCCTAATACTCTATTTGGAAATGCATCTCTTTCTGAATCATTAAAAACATGTTGGTTTATTACTGATTCTTTAGACCTTGAAATTTGATAGATTTATTAGCGATTCCAAGAAATATAGGATCCTTAATGGTTTTCATGAGCTTTTAGTAATAGGGATTAATATTCCCTAAACAATGATGTCATTTCTATAAATAACTAGTTATTCCCTTCACCTAGACACATGACTGTATTTTTTACAATGTGTTTTCCCTGGTTCTTCCCTATATATAAATACTTGCTAATTGAATAATCCCTCTGTTTTATTTTTGGCTGAGTATGTGAAGCGTACTCAAATAAACAGTGTGATCACGAACAAGCCTCTTTTTAATTTTTCAACCACGACCATTTCATCACTACTAATTAAAATGAAAATTTTCCTACTGCAAATATATTGCATATATATATATATATGTGTGTGTGTGTGTGGTTATTAAGAAAAAACTCTTGAAGTGTAATAATGTGAAATATCCTTCAGGAGAATGCAGAAATTTGCTTTAGAATTTTCTTTTTAGTTTAATTCTCTTATGACCCATTGGATATAGGTGCCTTGGGACTCCAAATTTGTAAGGTTTCCCGCAAAATTTGGCATGCAACACGCACCTCTTGATTATGCTCCATGCTTTGAAATATATGCTTGTGTTCACAATAACCAAGTAGTCATGATTGGGAACTTAAGGTTGCATTGCTTCTGCCGAGTTCGAATCCTTGTGCTACTACAGATCCTCTAGTGTTTATAGGCTGATGCATGTTAACTCTGTAAAGGCGGTATCACACGTAAAGTTTCTGTGCAATTTTTTTCACCCAACTTTTCGCCGAATCTGAGGGGGAAGGGTTATTGTAAACAAAATGACATGCTCTGACGTCAGCCACTCTCTTTCTCCACATTGAAACATAACTTGCTGATTTTTCTGCTTCGAAAACGACCATCCAATATTATTTCTTTTATTTCACTGGCGCTTTTGTTTATGGGGGTAAACAAAAATGGAGCATCATTATGTTTAAAATATTATACGCCATATCTGATGCGAAACTACCACCGTTACCGCCATCTTGTTTATGACGTAGGGTGCCGAAGAACCCCATTGGCTGGAATTTCAAGCAACTTTCATTTAGAGCAACTTTCTCAGCTTACTGGCAAAAAGTTGTTCGGCAAATCTTTTTCTCTTAAATCGTTTAATTTTATGCAGTTTTTGTCAGAATTTGTGAGAGAAATTTTTGAAAAATCAAAGTGAAGTATTCCTTTTTTAATCAGAATTACATATTTAGCTAATGGGATATAAGTTGTTTTTACATGTTTTATTTGTATTCATGACATGGGTCATGCATTCAATGGATATCATTAATTTTTTGTAACTAGAAATCTTGAACAAATTTCAAATTGTAAATTTTTATTTGTAAAAAAAAATCTTGGCCTAAAATATTGTAATTAAAAATGTAATAAAATGTTCTTTTTAAGTTAATTGTTCAAATTTTAATAAATAGCTTCCAATTTTGGTTGTATGTTTGTGTTTTTTTTTTTTTTGCTATTACCTGCATTGCTGCAAAAAGTAGTTAATGCAATATAAATAAACTTTCTCAAAATATGTTTGGTTTTGTAAGTGACTTTCGTATTGAGTTTTATATTGTAATTTGATTAGTTAATTGTTTGTTATATCCAATTTGAAGCTATATGTGTTCAAAGTAATTGAAACAAAATAACTATTGAATTTGTCTTGGAAAACTCGTTTTTGGATTTCTTCATGATTGGTAACACAGATGAGCTCGCCTCTTTCTAGTTTCTTGCATTTATAGAGTTTTATCTAGATCTTTTTTTTTTTTAAAATTAGTAATGTTTCCTGTTGCTGGACCAAATATAATCCTTATGCCAATAAAACTAGTAAACCAATCAGTGAATCTTAAAAGTAATTAATCTTTGCCAATCTTTTTTAAAAATACATTTCTAGAGTGAAGAATTGGCAATGCAGAAAAAATTGAGGACAGAGGTTATACAATTGGAGGATGGATTAGCTCAAGTAAGAAAAGAATATGAAATGTTGAGAGTTGAATTTGAGCAAAATTTGGCAGCAAATGAACAGACTGGTAAGTGCTTCTTAAATCATTAGTTTACTATGTTTTATGGGCAGTAATTTTTATTTTTTTCAAGTTGAACACTATATTTTAAAACCTTTTAAAGGTTATTTTTGTCCCAAATGAAATTTTTGCACTCAATACTTAACTGACTTATTTGAAGAACAAAGGCAAGATTTTTTTAAGTGAAATTGAAAAAAAAAATACAAAAAGAAAAGCACAACAAGAGATGACACACACACACAAGCCAGATGTGGATTATTGTATTTCTAAAGTGGTTTGAAAAGGTAAAGGATAAGAAAATTCCAATTAGTCACCAATATTATGAGACCCAATGCAGAATGTTTCACTTCTGTGTTACATAAATGAGCTTTCAAAGTAGTGTCTAGAGAATGAATGTATGTGAATTTTTGTTCAACTGACGGTTAGAAAAAGGTATTTAAAAGAAATTATCTGAGACAAGGAACCATAAAGTATTTTTAATGTTCACGAGGTAGGATTATTTTATTAATGTTTTACAGAGAAAACCTTTGCTTTCTAAGGAGGAGAATGCTGTATCAAAGAGTTCAGTAAGAGCTAAATAAGGTTCATTGTTGAAGTTTATATAGTTGAATTTGAAATGTTCCCTTTACTAATTGACAATTAAGCCAATCCACGTTCTTTTAAAAATATAAAATTTAATCATATAGCTTATAAACTGCAGGGGAAGTGAGTACAACTTTTGAAAAAGTGGCTATTAAATTTAGAACAGAAATTTGGAATGAAATATATGTATGTTCTTTTTTTGTGTGTGTGTGACAAATGTCAGCTTACTGCAATATCTACCAAAATGGAAAATGTAAAAATCATTATCCCTCTACCTCTAACATGACATCTGTATTTCAGCCTATAAACCAAGACATAAAAAAAAAAAAACTTAAATATTTATCCTGGCATTCATTTGTTGAAAACATTCTCAGAATACATTTTAGAAGAATCTCAACATTATTGCTGCTTCACGAATGTGTAAACAGATGTGAGGCAAGGTTTGGAGTACCATTGTGAAATATTTTGATTAGTGTTAATTTGTAAAGGGGGGGGGGTAGGAATTTATGTAATGACAAAACTGATTTTGAGCCTTCTTTCAACAATTCTGATTCAGCAGCCTTTTAAAACTGAGGTTAGACCAAATGTGACTGTGGCAAAATAACAGACTCAGACATTATTCCTCAAGTTACAGAAAATAACCAGCCTGAAAATGGAATGTGGATATGAAGAGAACAAGTGCAAGCTATACCCCTAATGTCGAATAAGCTATGAGACATATACTTGAAATTGGACAGTTTTTTGAAGGCCAGTCTTGTGTAGAAGTTTCCTTTTCATCCCTTGATATGTCAAAATCATTTGTATTTACTTAAATGACTGTATTCCAAAAGGCAAATATTTCTTTAAAAAAAACCCACCTTATTAAAGTATTTATTAAAATATTTGATTTAATTAAAAGTATAAATATTTTCTGTTCCAGTTTTCTTGTGAGGGCTTTTCTTTAATTTGTTTTGGTCCTAAACTCTTAAAGCCATCTCTCTCGCTCTCATGTTGTTCTTAACCCTCTAGCTGCATAATTTTTTTTATCAAAATAGGTTTGAAAATTGCGTATTTTTTATTATATATTTTAAATATACATTTTAAAGTTAAAAGATACAAAAACATTTTTGTAAAAAAATGTTTTATGTTTTCAGTATAGAGTTGGATCATGAAAATATAAACTGGAACTATGTGAGTTGCACTGCTAAATAGTCAGAAAAAAAATGCATCCCCACAAAAATTGCAGGTCATGCAAATTTTGCTACTTCTATGTTGCTAGTGGTAATTGCAGGATATGTAATGAGAGGGTTAATTCTTTTTAATTACCTTTTGAAAGGTACTGGTAAATTAACTGCAACTTTGACTTCTAAAAAAGTTCAATTATATCAAATTGTACAGTAATAATGATATGCATCATCCATTGTATCTGACTACTTAGCTGTCAAATATTAAATCTGGTGATTCTTTTGAACATTACAGAAGCTCCTTGCATTTGATAAGCTAGGAGCATTTGATAATATACATTTTCAGGTTATTGATATTGTTTTTGTGTTAGCTTCTACATAAATGTTGTCTTCCATATTAGTCATGTTACCTTAAATAAAAAATTATGCACCTTAAATTGCCCCTAAATCATTTACAACTAAACCTTACTCCCAAATTGTGTATAAAAACTCCATTTCACACATATACTGCAATACAAAAGTGAAGCTGGTGTGTCTTTGATTGTGTGAAATTGACTTTTTAAAAGGACAAATTAACTTAGAAAAACGCATATAATTTAACTCTTCGAATGATTTGAATTTTTTTCCCCAGCTATAAAGTACTTAAGTTTTTTACTGTATATGTTCTCTTGTTTTTGTTAGATCAATGTTAAACAAATTTCCAATTAAGCTGTGACATTGGAATAATATGGAAATTTATTTTAAGAGTTTACTGTGTAGAAATGTTTGAAAGTAGAATTCTGAACAATTGAATGGTTTATGATCTGTATTTATTTATATAACTTTTAATTTTAGAGAGAGACAATCCTAATCAGATTCCATTTAAAAATATTACTAAAAATATGTTTAATTTTTACTGATTTTAAGTAAATATCTTGTAGTGTTTGTGTATGTGAAAGCAAATATTCTGCTATAATGAACGAACTTGCTTTAACTTTAATTGGTACCATAAGAGAAGTTTGCATATCCATTGCATTTAATTAAATTATTTATCTGATTAACAATTCACAGATTCATACAATTGAATCGAATTTATGTGTAGGGTAATATATTTTTAGAATAATTATAATTATATTAGAATTAAAATTTATTTCATTTAAGAAAAAATTCTGATAAATAGATTTTTTAATATTGTGTAATATGTTTTTAATAATTTTTTCCCCTTCTGTGTAGAAATGTTAATATCTTAATTTTATTTTAAAGTACAAATTATGTTTTGACAAATTGTATGATTATGGCAATGCTTAAGCAAACGTCATACATGTTTTTTTAAAAAATATATATTGAAGTTACTTTTTAATGTCAATATTGAATTTTTCTTGGTTTGCGTATGGACAGTCATTTTAGCATTATTATTAATTTTTTGTTTATTTTAAATCATAGGCCCCATTAATCGGGAGATGAGACATCTTATAACTAGTCTACAAAACCACAATCATCAGTTAAAAGGAGAAGTTCAAAGATATAAAAGAAAATTGAAAGAAATGACTGCTGAATTACTTAAACTTCAAGTAATATTATTTTATTTAAGAATTTATTCATTTGTTCAAGTAATCTTTGCTTTAGTTATGTATTATGATAAAGACATCAATTATCAGATTTCATATATTGGTGTCTTTCAGTGGAACCGCTTGCATTAACTTAATTGTATTGTGTTTTAAGCAAAGAATGTGGTTGTCTTTGCTCATGAAATGCTTTGCCTTTATGATACAATTTCACTTCAACATTTCAATTGTTTGAAGAACTTATATTTAAGAATAGGTATTTATTCTTATAAATAAAAAATAACTTTGTGTTAATTTTTACTGAAATAAAATATAAATTTATGGGAAATAAAATACATTCCCCCCAAATAAAATTTTTCTTTATGAACCGAAAAATACAGGGTGCAGCAAATTTCGTTCAAACTTTAAAAATTCATAAAAAAAAAAAAGGAGGATAAAGTGCAGTTTGCAAGAAAGGGATCACAAGAAAGCCTATTGTTTTAGGGGCAAAAACATTTTTAGCTAAAAATATCACTGGTAGAGGGCAATCACTGCAAATATCACTGGCAATCTGAAACACTATGTACAGGATAAAAATACGCTAAATTAATTTATTCTTCCCATAACAACTGTTCAACCATACCTCCAGAATCTTGTCCAGCACAACTATGGTGACCAAGCGATTTTTCAAAATCAACCAGTTACTATGTCCTCACCAAAGGTAGTCAGTGGTGGCAAAAAGTCATGAACACATTCATTTTTTAGCGTAATTTTTGTGTTTGACTTCATTTTTCGTTGTGAAATTATCGCACTATCTTAAATATTGTTATTGATTTCAATGTATTTTTTATGCTGATTTCAAATCTACTACTAGTTTCTTAATGACTAAAATATTTTTTGTAGTAAAACTGCCTGAACACAATAATGTGAAATATGTGTAGAATAAAACAATATAGAATAACATAATATGCAAAGAAAAATAACACAAAAATTGACAAATACGGTATATTTAATAAGCATTTTGAAAATTACATTGTCACATGTTAGAAAATCAATATTTTATGGGCCAGCCGTTTGCTTTAATTACGGCTCTACATCTTTTTGGCATGGAATGCACCAATTTCAAAAGATCTTTCGTGACAATATGGTTGAAGGAAAATATTAAAGCTGCTAAAGTACCATGTGGCCTTTCTACTGTTGTGAGAACTTTGAAAAGATTTTCTGAAACAAATTTTATTGCGGACAGGGGGCAATCAGGACGACCAAGAGAAACATCTGTACGTGAAGACAGGTTATTGCACAGAATTTCACTTTCAAACAGAAAGCTTAATTCCTCGCAAATTTTTAAACAATGGACTTTGACATCAAATGTGAGTGTGTGCCCAAGAACTGTTAGAGGAAGACTGCTGGAAATTGGGTTACGAGGCTGTAAAGCGCACCCAAAACCATTACTGACTGAATTTCAACGCAAGAGGTGATTGACGTGGGCAAGGGAACATTCATTATGGACTATTAAAGACTGGGAAAAGGTAATATTTAGTGACGAGAGTCAGTTTTGTATTTCTGGCAACCAAAATAGTGCCTATGTAAGACGACGCACTCATGAGGAATTCAGCCCTCAGTGTCTGAAGCCCACAGTAAAGTACCCGACAAAAGTGATGGTATGGGGTTGTATGTCTTCTCATGGGTGTTGGAAGACTTCACATCGTTAGCGGAACAGTGAAAGCCATGGATTACATTGAAATACTACAGAATAAATTGCTACCAACTGCGAGAGATCTTTTTGGGAATCAGTCAGGGATTTTTCAGGACGATAACGCCCCTTGTCATCGTGCAAAGGTAGTCCAGAAATGGTTGAAAGACCATACTGTGAATAGAATGAACTGGCCAGGACAGTCTCCCGACCTTAATCCGATAGAGAACTTATGGTTTAAAATTGGTTATGAAATTTCAAAGAAAAAACCTTCAAACAAACATGAATTAATTGAAGCTTTAATATTTTCCTTCAACCATATTGTCACGAAAGATCTTCTTTTGAAATTGGTGCATTCCATGCCAAAAATATGTAGAGCCGTAATTAAAGCAAATGGCTAGCCCATAAAATATTGATTTTCTAACATGTGACAACAATGTAATTTTCAAAATGCTTATTAAATATACCGTATTTGTCAATTTTCGTGTTATTTTTCTTTGCATATTATGTTATTCTATATTGTTTTATTCTGCACATATTTCACATTGTGTTCAGGCAGCTTTACTACAAAAAATATTTTAGCCATTAAGAAACTAGTAGTAGATTTGAAATCAGCATAAAAAAATACATTAAAATCAATAACAATATTTAAGATAGTGCAATAATTTCACAACGAAAAATGAAGTCAAACACAAAAATTACGCTAAAAAATGAGTGTGTTCAGGACTTTTTGCCACCACTGTAATTATAAAAACTTTTTAAATGTGACTATAATTTTCTTTTCCTTTGATACTTTGTTTTCTGTAACTATAGTACCTACTTACAGTATATAAACCTATTTATGTTACCTAAACCCTAGAATTCAAATGTAAAAATGTTCATCTGACATAATTAGACTTATGTTTAAAAGAATTTTCAAAAGTGATTTTTTAAAAAATGGATAGTTTCTGTCAAATCCTGATTTTGAGTTTCAAGTCTGTGTGCCATTAAAGACCTGTTTTGTAGAGTGCCTGATACATGTTAGGTATATTGAGGCTCATGTTAGTGTGGAGAATGGGGTGTCATATCACTTGTGTCATCCTCATTATTTGACTGAGGTTCAAATTTACAAAGTTTGTCACCAACAGTTATGTTTCTTCCAAGTGCAACTTTAATAAACAATTATTTTTTAAAAAAATAGATCAAAGGCATGTAGATTAATTATTAACAATGAATATTATTTAGTAGAATTAAATGATTCACATAGAAAATGCTTTTACTTGTTTAAAAAAGGTTGAATAGCAAGATATATTTTCACTATCATTACCTATTATATCAGCAGATGTTGCTGTTTTGCAATGCTACACTAGAAATGAAAACACAGAAAAATGTAATGCAATAAATCTCTGAACATCCCAGTAAAATACCTTTCAAATGAGAAGGAAACCACTGAAAAATGTTTATTTAATATGCAGGCATATTTGAGGTGATATTTGGGATAAAATATCAATGGTACAGCACTACAGTATCTGAAAATTGTCTCAAAGAGAGTATTGAATTCATAACCCAAAATTAATATTAACCACAGTTTTCATTGATGCATTTTGTTATATGCTAGTCTTAGTACATTATTAATGTTTTATTCATTAATTAAAAGCTTATATAGTTTTAGTAAGTGTTTTTTAATCTATCAATTAGATAAAAAATTATATCAATAGATATAAAATGTTTGGAATTGGTGTAAGAAATTCCATAGTTAAACTGCATGTGATTACTTTAAAGCAAAATTTGCATTATCTGATATTTTAAGGAAACTTTTAATTAAATGTTTCACTCATATATTTTACTGAAATCCTTTTCAATAAAAGGTACTTTTTAATTTTTTATATGAAATTTTCTAAATAGCCTCTTGCAAATTTGCATGAAAATGCTGCAAATGTAAAAGAAGAGCCCTCAAACAGTTCTTCTGGATCATCTAATTCTGCACCTTCAAATGCAACTGTAAAAGAAGAAGTGGTGGTTAAAAAAGAAAAAGATGATGAACACTTTAGAGATGAAGAGACAGATATCAGGGAAAAAGGAAAATCTGATGCGGAAATCATAAGAGAGCTTAAAACACAATTAAAGTATGTAAATTTTTTAATGCTATTTTCATAGATTTTTCTTTTATGTATGAATAAAATTATCACATCCTGAGTATGATATTTTAACATTCATTAAAATGTCAAAAATAGTAAATAATAAAAAAAGGGTGTCTTATATTAACATATCCCCAAAGGGACTAAAATATGTACTTTGCCTGCATGTCATACTGACATGCATTTCTTACTGTGCCCAATATTATAGTGCCTGTCATTAAAATTCTGAAGCAGTTGTTCAAAATTGGATTGTTTTTAAAAATTATTTTCAGTCAAATGTAATAAGGGCTGGAAAACTGTTTATATCATTCCTTGTAGAACATAATGTTACTTTAACTGCAGCTGATCATTCTAGTCCCCTTTTAGAAAAATATTTCCAAAGTCTGATACTGCAGAGCCGTACAGATGAGGAAGGATTAAAAAAACCACTGGTGTTAGTTAAGTAGCTTCTATACTCTGTTTCAACTCAAGTTGGCAGCATTGGGAAGGGTACGATGACCGAATCACAGCCGCTGCCGGGTTACTGTAGGAGAAGAGAGTGACTAAACGAATAAATATCACCATATTTGGCGAGTAGGGGGGGAAAATCTTGTGAAAATTTTTTTCATTAAAATTGTATATAAAAGCTGTTTTTTTTTTTTTTTTTTTTTTTGGAAAATAGTATATGCAACTTTTTTAATGGAGATATTTAAGGGCTTACGTTTCAATATGTTTAGAAAAATTGATGAATAAACTAGCAAAAGTTTTCTCGAACAAAATCTCAATAGTTCTCAACATATTGATAGCAATGTTTTTTAAATGAAAAAATGCCGTTAAATTGTAATTCATGCTTTCATTAACTTGATTTTTTAAGTGACTTAGGCCACTTTCAAAATAAACGGCTCTTTTTTCTTTAATTTTTAAAAGCTTTTATTTAACTTACAATGTATGTATGTATGTATGTAATTTGTTCGGGTGGAATCTTGCAACTCAATTTTGAAGCTGATATCTTCCTCCCATTGAGCTGAAATTTTGTATACACGTTTAGTTTGGATGACAATGCATGTTTTGACCATTTATATTCCGATATTGCAATTAATTAAAAAGATATTAATTAAAAACGTTAAACTAGTTTTGGGCGCCAACTTGGATATATCTGCATTGTTGTAATAATTTTATTGTTACAACAATGACAAAAGTTGGCGTCAAAAATCGGTTTTCAGCCAAACTGGAATTTCATAACGTTGCGCTAATGACAGTATTTATTAAATTTGTCTAAAAAATAATTACATTTCTATAACGTAAAAATAATCTAATTTCTACAACGTATGCAATTTTTTTTACAAATTTCTATCTATTTTCTTGGATTTAAATTCAAAACAAAAAAGTAGAGCTATTTTTCAAGTAGATTGGTACATTGTATACCTTTCTCAACGCTGTCAAGTTAAACTGAGATGGAGTATTGAAGAAATTCTTTAAATAATTTATCTAACTTTAATCTATGAAACTCAGACAAAAAATAATTACAGAATCGGAAAGATAATTTTTTTATGTATCTTACCCATCAAAAGGAATCCGCTAGGAAAACAATAAGAGAAAAATATTATCTAGAAATGCAATATATTTTCGATTAAAAAAAATAATTTTATAATAAAATGAAGGAATTTTTTAAAGAAATTTTCTAATTTTAAGCTTACAAGTAATTTAAATATACCTCATTTTATCACCAGTAATCTAAACACACAATGTGTCCTTAAATTTAATTACAAATAGAATCTGTTAATTTTATTTGAATTTAATTATTGATTTTTTCAAAATCAAGTTTCTAAAGATGATCTGAGCAATTAAAAAAAATAGATTCTTACGTAGAAGATATTCAATGTGCAGCAAAAAATTATCATTATTTGATAAACTTTCTTTTTTGATTACAAAATGCGTTTTGAGTCTTAAGCATTTTATTAATTAATACAAATATTTAAATGCCTTTTGAAGTTTTTTAATAAACAACTAAAATTTTCTTCTAATATGTTAGAGAAATATATCCCTTATCTTCAAAATATTTCAAATAAATAATATATTCTTTAAGTTTTTCAAAAATAGTCAAAATTTTAATTAAACATTTAATAACTTCGTCATTTATGAAGATAATCTCACTAAACCTTTTTTTTTCGTGTGTAGAACAATGTTACCCAAAATCTGCACGAAGATTGAAAAAATTGCTTAAAAATTACGGATTTAAAAAAAATGTGTTTTTAGTCTAATACCCTTTTGCGAGAATTAATTCTGCTAAACCAGGGATGGGGCGAACCAGCGTTCAATGAGTTGAACAGGCTGAGAAACCTGTCCAGCGATAACTAAAAAGTAAAAAATAAATTAAATGTAAAAAAACTTTTTTAAGGACAAGCTTTTATTTAAATGCGCTAAAAAGAATAAAATAAACTTTTCCTTTAAAACTTTTTTCACTATCAACTTATAACGTCATTATACACAATTGATATGATATAAAAGCTTGTCGCGAGATTTAAGTACTCATATTTACTTAGTTTGAATTCTTAAAAACCAAAATCAATCAGGTCAAGTTATTTATTTTACTTGTTTATCTACACAGGTATATCTCGCGACAAGCTTTTATATCATATAAATTGTGTATAATGACGTTATAAGATGATAGTAAAAAAAGTTTTAAAGGAAAAGTTTATTTTATTCTTTTTAGCGCGTTTAAATAAAAGCTTGTCCTTAAAAAAGTTTTTTTACATTTAATTTATTATTTATTACATCCGTTTATAAAATACAAATTTCTATCTTGTTTTTTAAGAATTTATCGCCTTTAAATCCGAATGAAATAATTATTCACATTTCATGTATAAATGCCGTTTATGTATGTTAACTTAAGAAAAACAGAAGCACAAATTTCAACATCATCATTTACTTCCTTCAGAACTTTGGTTAATGTAGGAATCTCATTTTTTCGAAAAAAGCTATGAATTTTTCGCCGAATGCACGCAATGTGAAGTCATATTTCACCAGCCTATTACGCTTGCCTACGGCACCGGGTCGTGTTTTACCAGGAGAACTTACAGCACCTAATGCCTTCTTTTCTTTCTTCATACGGAAAACAGATCTTTTCAAAACGCCAATCAGTTCATAAACATTTTTCACGATTTCTCTGATGGATTCTTGCGGGTTTTCTTCTCGAAGTCGAGAATTAAACATTCAATATGTTTTTCCGAGCTCCGCTTCGGATAGATTTTCCTCGCTTCGATGGTGTATACAGCGAGGTTGGTGACATTTCTATCTCAGACATGTTTAAAATGTCAAAAACAAAAACACAAGAACAAAGATAGTAGCATGAGATATCAAAATTGTATGTATGAACGATAGCAAAGACGCCAAGCGAATGGCGTTGATTTGGCGGGAATGCTTAGGTAACTCCGCCAAGGATGTAATCTTGAAAACCGATTTTTAGCCAAGTGAAGTTTCATGAAATTGTTGTTTTTCAACTGTATTCGTTCACAGGTATTAAAGAATAAATGCTTTTAAGGTGTAATTAACTAAAATATATCCTTAAAATCACAATTTCGATAATACACGATACTTTTTAACAATTTTCTATGCATTTGCTTTAATTTAAATTCCAAAACAAGTTGGAACTATTTTTCAAGCGGATTGTTACATTTCCTACCCTTCATAATGCTGCCAAGTTAAGGTGAAACAGAGTATAGTTGGAAAGAGTATGTGATTAAATCCATGAAACAAGGCTCCTTTTGCAGCAGCATCTAATAGCAGTAATGATACAAATTATGAATTATATCTCATTGTAGTCACTTTTACTTTGATCTTGCAAAATGACTATTCAAACTGGCCTTTCTCCATTCCTAATTTGATTAGGACTTCATTTGGAGGATATATATTACCCAGCTCATGGGAGGATTTTTTTTAAAGGAGGATATTTAAAAGTTTGATTTATGGGAGATAATACCGCAGTTATGCAAGGGAGGTGGGGGAGAAATACAGTTGTGACATTTCAAGAAAAAAATAAGAACTTTAATATTGGTTGGTTGTTTATGTCATTTATACATATATATAATACCTTAGGCATAAGAAAAGGGGTGTGCTTCTGTACCTTTAAAAGTTGATGAGATACTCATATATATACATATATTCTACTATTTACTAAAATATGTCAAAATAAAACTGACGCTACAAAACTTTCAAAAGTTTGCACAATTAAGAAACCTAAAAAATGTTTAGCCATCCATGTACCTGATGGTTATTTATTGGTAATAATTTTGCTTGTTCATTAACTTCTGTATATTAAATAAATTTTTTTTTCTCATAAATATAATCTAAAAATTGAGTTATTTTCTTGTATTTTTTATAAAAGAATGTTTATTGTAAAGTCTTATTTTCTTGTATGTAACTATACAAATGCCTTTTTAAAATTTCCCTTAGTGTATGTAAATCAAGTTTTATTACAAAAAAAGAGTTTGCTCTGTGTAATTTACTTATCAAAACATCTTTATTGTGAAATTTTTTGCATTATTTTGCGCTCTCAAAAATTTGTTCTTATGAATATCCTTTATAGCTGTGTGAGATATGTTCAGTTTTAGATAACTTAAAGGTTCAAATTTTTAATCCAAATCTTATACATGTAAATCTCTCTCATAGTTTTTCTTAGCTATATCAACAATATCTTGGCTATATCAATCTCAAATTTATTTTCATTGTAATCATTTAGCTGTAAGAAAATATTTGGGATACACATAATAAAGTCCTTTTTCTTGATAAGCTGTAAATAGTAGTCTAATCTGCTTGAAATAAATATAAGAAATTTTACATCCCCTTCATCTATTATAGCATTTGATATTAAATTTCGTCAAAGCAATTTGAAAATATTAGATATTAGTTGGGTCGCTGATTTCATGTTGGCTGTCACAATTAAGAAACATTTTTATAATTCCTTTAGACCTCCATTCGAGGAAATAACATTACCAGTAGTGATTGCTATGATAGTATTTATTTTCTTTAATTCTCGAAAAAGGTCTGTATTGCAGCCAAAATAGGTATTAGTGGTTGTACGAAAAACCCATGATGATTAATTATTTCATTAACTATAACTAGATTCTACTATGAAAGTAATCCACCTTGTAGTGGGGGCTGATGTTAATTAAATCTGACCAGCTCAAAGTCCTCTCATTGGTGTGAAGTAGTAGTTTGGATAATGGGGGTGCCACACACACTGCTCAGGTGTCATCCTCATCACTTGACCGAGGCTCAAAATTATTAGGTCCATTGCCAATAGCCCACATATTGCTTTATGGTGCAATATAAATATAATTCTCTGCTATGAAAGTTTTGAAAAATTAAATTTTTTCTTATTCTTTCTAGGTTTTTATAACTATCGTCAAAAAACCTAGAAACCTTTTTCATTTTATTATTAGCTAGCAGATGCCTGTAATAATAACTTCTTATTTCAACTCTAATGTTGTCGATTGTATTGTTTACTGGTTCAGTTGCAATTTTAAAATGCATATATTGATGACTGTTTTAACTTGGCTTCTTTAATTAAACAGTTCTTTTAAGAACTTTTTCAAAAGTGAGATCTGCATCTGATCAATGATATATAGATGACACTATACCTATATATTCATTGGTAAGAAACTGGATTAGCTGGAAGGTATGAAATGAGTCATTCAACAATTTGCCAGTGTCTCTCAATTGACTGGTTATTTTCCTTAATTTAGCAGCAAACATTCCAATACCTTTCTTTTGTGAAATTTAGCATTTGGTAAAAAATTTCAGTGATACTTTGCCATGAATCTGGATCAAAGTGATCTAGGAGCATCTTCCAGACTACTTTTCCATCCTCTATGCTAGTGAATGATAGTCTGTAATCTTTCTCTATAAAATTGATCATACTGAGTGCTTTGGCCTTCCTGGCTTGATAATCCCTCATTTCTTTAGGATTGAAAGAAGTCTTGAAAACACATCTTTCACAACAGGTAGCTCCTTGATACCATAGAAGATTTTATAATTTGTTTCCATCAAATTTTTTACATCTTACAACCATGTTGAATAATTGTCAGCATCAGTATATTAGAAAATCCTTCAATTGAATAGGTTAAAGAGTTTCTGTAATCTATTTCTGTGCATTTATTCCTTCAAAGTCTGTTAAAAGTTAGTAAAAAAAACAGCATTCTTGGTCCATTATAATTGATAATCAATTTTGTAGTGCATAATAAGATGCAGACTAGTGAAAAAAATAAACATTTAGGTCAGTGATTCCCAAAGTGGTCTATATTGACCCTCAGGGGTCTGTGATAACCTGCAAGGGATCCACGTCAGTGAAAAAATAATTTGAGGTGTAAATAAGGTGATTTAAATTTTTAAAGAAATTTAATCAAGTGGAAACCAGACACCTGTTTAACCTCTTCGCTATGGGCGAGTCATATATGCATTCAGCTCGAACGTACCTCATGGCTGGGCGGTGCACACATGAATTTGAGACAAACTCTCTGGCCGGGCAATGCATATGTGCACTTTCAGCTGGAACAATTTTTAATGACCACTAGATGGCACCCTATGTCTATTATATTGGAACTGAACATAGTTTGAGTAACCTGACCTTCAGTTTTCTTGTATTCTGCCTAGATTTGGTATTTTGCTCTTCAGCTATGGCGGGGAAGGGGATAATCAAAATGTAAACAAACAGCTTGTAAAATTTCCACTTGGTATAAAACACTTGGGTTTCTAATAACTCTCCCAGTGCTTTTTTATTTTCTTTTTCTTAACAGTGTGGAGGGTTTTAGCGACAGTTCTGTTACAGTTTTTGTTGCTTTCGGATATATTTAGCGTACTTTTCTTATTTCAAAAACTTTGACTTCAGCTTATTATTTGATTGTTTTGAAGACATTTTCCTTACCTTAATATGAACAAAAAGGGTGAAAAAAGCCAAAATGCAGTTACAAACCATGCATAAATAAAAAAACAAACATTTTATGCTTGCAAATCATGCAGTAGGACTTAGTGTTTCTCCATTCTTCGAGATTGTCCACACTCAGTCATCATTTTAATTTTGTTATTTCTTTTTGTAAATTATCTTTGCCATAATTTTTTCTATTAATTTAAAAGTTTAATTATATGTTTCGTCAATGAAAATTTTGAAAAAAATTGAATGGTGCTTAAAAAATTTATTTCCCAAGGTAAATGATATTTTTTATATAATTTCATATAAATTAAAGGAAAAACGTTATTACATTCTAGTTTTGATGTAACAGACAACTTATGTAGTAATCTAAAGTGGTACCAAAAATTATGTTAGGATGGAAATTTTATTATTTAGGCTTAGCGACGCAAACGCCTTGTCCTATAGTGCAAGTCCTTTCGCATTCGCCCCGTCCTTAGGGAGCGTCTCATAGAAAGGCGCCCCGTCCTTAACAGGTTAATGAGGTTATAATTTGCAGTTACCAGGTGACAGGATAAGTTTTATTAAAACAAGGACTGTCCATGTCAATGTTTCTTGCCAGAATTAAGCTAAAGGAGTATAATATTGCACATCCCAAATTCAAATTTCCAATTACCACAGACAATCTGCCAGGAAAAAGACGTTTTAACCTACATTCAACATTTAAATGCCTTTTTTATTTTTTGAAACTAGGTTTGAGAATGCTTTGACTATGGTAATAGCACTGTAGGAAGTGAATTCATATGGTCACATTGAAAAAACAAAATTCAGTTTATAAGAATTTGACACTAGGAATAGACACTAACAAAAATCATAAAGCAAAGTTTAGAAATGAATGTCACAAATTTCAGTTTTAAAAAGGCATACCACTGTTATTTATCCTAAATTATGGAATACCTCGAGAAAGTTTTTAATTACTTTTTCTTGTGAGAAGTAGTTTCAGCGTGTTTGCCAATCTCCAAAAAAAGAAAGAAAAAACTGGACACTATTAACTGAGGAGATACTTAGGGTTAAACATGACAAGAGTAATGCTAAATGTTAAAAATTTGTTATTTGAAACCCAGATTCATCCATCCCACTAAAAGCATTTGTTTGTTGCTCTGTTATTTTATGCATTAATTAAATTTTAATTTAATTAGCATACGTTTCTTAAGTTTTATTTAACACTGTACTTCACTACAGTTATAAATTTAAATCTTTTTAAGTTAGTAGCTCTATACCAGCTGTAAAAAACTCATTTAAGTTGATGAATGTGCAAAAATTTAATATTAGTAGGGGGTCTACGCAAAAAACTGAAAAACCTGGCAAGGGGTCCATGAAGCAAAAAGGTTTGGGAACCTCTGATTTAGGTTATTGTAGGACAGAATAGAATATGAAACATGGTGGAGATCCTTTTCTGTTTATTATTGATAAAAAAACAATTTATATTATCACATAGAAATAATAATCATGATTACGGAAATTTACTTAACTTACTGCTGATATACACAATTACAATGAACAAAGAAATGTCATGTCAATGTATTTGAGAACTAGAGATAATAGTAACTTTCAATGTGGTGCCAAACTTAATTAGTTGTATTTTACTTAAAAAATGAAGTAATGTATAATACTCTTTTTTCAGTTTCGTTATTAAAACATAGTTAGACTTAGCATATCATTTTGTAAAGAAAAACATAATTTAATGCTTGATAAATTTAAGTTAAAAGCAGACAGACCAGTTAATAAACAGATAGACCAGTTTGATTTACAGTTTAGATATTTGGAAGCTCAAAATATTTTAAATTTCGCTTCCAGAAATTACTATGATCATGATTTTGTCAATGGTTTGTATGAAACATATTTAGGTTCTGTTTAAATTGTATTAAGTTTTTTATGATCCCTCAATAGAATAAAGAACAGCATCCCAAGGAGTTACTTGAATGTGACAAAACTGCATAAGCAAATACCTTACAATAAAATGGGTAAGTTATAAACTTTGGCAGTCAGTGACTGACTAGTTGATTCTCCAGCGCATTGCAATGGAGTTTTTATATGGTGTATAAAACACAGGACATTTCCATGCAAATGTGGTTTTGTCAACTCGTGGACTTTACTAATGCGTAACAGACAGATTCACATACAATATAAGCAAATGTCACCATTTAAGATAGGATATGCAATTGAACTTAGGGAAGCAGAGTGGTTAAATGGAGTATCACTTGACATTTGGGTCAAATCAATACTGCTTTTTAATGAAGTTTGGCAGGAGGGGTGAACCATGGTCATACTGAATGTCAAATAAGAGCAATCAATGGAGAGCATGACAGAATGCAAAGACAGAGTGGTTGTTCAATCAATACTCACTGCTGCTGATGCATACTTGTGAACGGTTCGCATGCAACAGGGACACCAGTTGTTGAAAATGCCCACTTGATTTCCTGTCGGCTTAAATTTTAAAATGTAAGTAAACATACAAATGTTGGGTAAATGTATATTATTTTCTAAATATTTAAATATATTTATCCATTCAATACATTGAATTATGTTAATTTTCTTTTGTGTTGCCAATAAAGCCGCTTGTCAACACATTTAAATTGTGTCATCCTTGATTGGTTTGTAAGGTTACTACCATTTATTACATAACATTTTTTCATATTGTTATGTTGGGCTTGGTTTATTCTTCTTTTAGTCTGTTTTGTAATCTTTGATAATAAGAATTGTTATATTTTAATCATTACATTTCACCAATGTTAAAAAAAGTTGTACCAAAATAATTTTAATTACAACATCTATGACTATAGGCCAATGCTTTTTTAGCACTTTTGTAGCTGTATTTCCTGAATAAAACGTTAAATTCCAATGATATTATTCCTTATGAGTTTAAACCAGCACACAGTACATTACATCTATTAATATCCATTTTTCAATAACTTCTTGGTGTAATAGAGTATATTTTAAAATTTTTAATGACCAACATTTTGGAATTCTGCATGATATGATAATTTAAATATATCACATGATTGTACTGTACTGTTACATAATTTATAGATTAATAATTAACAGTTCTATTCTTATCATGAAATTCTTTGTAGAAGTTCCAATTTTTAAAATAGCCCATCAAAATCTTTTATTTAATCTTTAAAAAAAATTTTTTTAAATAAAAATGTGTTTAAAATAATAAAGAACATAAATTTTCATTGGAAATTCTAAATAATTATGTATATATATATGTTAGATTTTTAATTGCTAATTCATTAAACATTATAGAGACAATATTTGCAACAATTAATCTTGTTTTTCTTTTTATCCTTTTTAGGAAATCTCAAGAAGCACAAAAAGAACTTAAACTCCTGTTAGATATGTACAAAGGAGCCCCAAAAGAGCAAAGAGATAAAGCTCAAGTAAAAAAATTCTTCACTTTTATTAGTTAAATAATGAAAAATTTTGTAAATTTTCAGGGTCTTTCAAATATTGTTAATTTTCCATAAAAAATATTTGGAAAGTTTTTCATTCATTTTATTTGAGAGACTCAATGCTATATTAATTATCTATGAAATAAAACTCATTTAAAATATTTTCATTTGTAGGATTGTATGAATATTTGTGATTATTTAGTATTACATTAAAAAAGATGTAGTTAATGTAAAGAGTTGATTATACAGGCAGCCCTTGACTTTCACATCATTTGCTGTTTTGCACATATTTAAAAGTTCAATTTTTGAAATATTTTAGTTGATAAAGGAAAAAATTTCTTTTATGCAGAATATTCCAAAGTATAGTAGCTCACAGTCAGTGGCATAGCTAGGTGTCCAAAGGCTCTGGTGCAAAAAAAAAAAAACACGAGAGCCCTATCTCAATTGTACTTTATCAAGTAAAACAGTAAAAATATATTAGTATTTGAAATATACAAAACTACTTTAACACCAGCCCTTTATCATGCTCTGGAGAGCATAAGAAAGCAAAGCTATTTACTGCTTACATATATGTGTATAAGGTTTCTTGTGTAAACTTAAGTGATTACTTAGGTACAATTTGGCATGTGATAGACAGGAAATGTTTCAAAAATATGCATGAACCAGAAAAAGATATATTAATATAATTATTTTCTTTAATAAAAAAAAACACCCCTGTGAAAGAATAGAGGAGGTTGGACAAAAATACATCAGTCTATTGCAGATAGGAGTAGATTGCAAAATACTGAAACAGGAAAATAGCTTATTATGAATCATTGTTATTAAAAATAAAATGATCAAGAAGAAATAGCTTCCTATGTAGGTTTTTTAAGATGTATGGTAAGATTTTTTTCATGGAACTTGAAATTTATTTTCAAGTAACAATTCAAAAAATGAAAAAATTGAAAAATAATATAAACTTTTCAATAAGTAAAGTTTGCAACATCATACAAATAAAGCAAAGAATTTAGGGGAATTCCCTACTAGTTTGAAATTACTTTCAACTGAATTGCCCTGATGCAGTTATGTTGTGACCTTTTTAATTTTTACCTTTAATGTGGGAGAAATTATCGAAAGTTTGGCTTGCCTAGTGGTCAGGGTCCGAGGGCCCCAGTGCATGGCACTGCTTAGCCCATTGGTAGCTACGCCACTGTTTGCAGTACATTCTCAAATGATGTGAGTTTCATTATTTGCATTTTAGTATTCTACATTGAAATCACATTTGTATCACTGCTTTTATTGTGAATTTATGGGGGATTTCTTTATTTTAACTTTTGTTAATTTTTGTGCAATCTTTTTTCCCAGATGACTTTATTTTTTCTTCCTCTCCCTTCTTACTGGATTGCTAATGCAATCCTTGGCTTTAGCTGATCATTCTTATCTTTCCATGTCAATTACTCATTTCTTACTAAAAGAATGTACAGCTTGTTATTGGCCATTGGTTCTTTAGTTATTTGTGTATTCCAGGCCCTACAATGGTGGTTCTCAGTATCATAACAACTACTGTTTAGGTCTAATCAAGAGGTCAAAATATTTTAATCCTGTTTCATTAATTAATTTTTAATGTTCAAATATTTCACAATTGTAAATTAATGAACAGGAGAAAGAAATTAAGGATCCAGAAACTTGTAAGGTTTGGTACTTGTAACAGAAAATATTTTGCTTGTAAATTTTAAGGCTTTTCAAACAATTTATTTGTCTTGAAATACTTTTGTGGAAAGAGTTGCTGATTTGGCTGCCAATTTAAGTGATCAGATCAAAACGAAATCATCTAGTTTCGAAACTTCCATAGCATGTGACAAGTGTGGACATTAGTAGCATAGCTCAATTACCTGTGTTTCTCTTCATGCTTGAAACACGTATTTTAACATTTTTGAGGAATTATTGGAACTTATACTGATGCGTGGTATTACTACAGGACTAGATATATTTAATTGGGGTTTTGAACTTCTGCAGAAATACAATCTACCTCTGTTAAAATTAAACTCTGTAGCTACAGATTGCACTCCTTCATTGACTGAATAAAAACAACTGCTTCGTAGCATTATTACAAAAAAAAAAAAAAAAAAAAAAGCAAAATTCACAGTTCAAAAATTCATCTTATGCAGTGTATTATACATCAAGAAGCACTATGCACAAAACATGGAGAATGTTGTGTGGCAATTTACTGCTTTTTTAATTGAGTTAGATAATTCATGTTAAAGTTTGTCCTGCTGTACTGATGTACGCAGGATATCTTGCTGCAAGATTTTCAAGCAATTTTTGATTTGAAAGATGTTGGTCAATTTTTAAAAACTAAAAATCAAGACACAAGCTTGTTTTCTCATCCAATATGGTTGCAAGATTTTTCTTTTATGGTTGATACAACCAAACAATTAAAAACAACTGAAATGGGAAAAGCAACTGAAAAATGAAGATTTAATACAGTTCACGACATGCAACATGAACAAATCAAGTTTAGATGATACTGCATTGTGTCAAAAATTTGCAGAAAATACTTCAAATCTTAGAACTAAATTTAAAACAAGTTTTAAAGATTTAATTCCTTGGAAACAAAATTTTGTTTGATTTTTTTTCCAATAAATATAGACTTGATACCGAGACATATGCAAATGGAGGTGATCGAGATTAAGCGAGACTCAAATTTGAAACAAAACTCATTGAAGTGGGTGTGCCTGAATCTTACAAATATTTACCAGTCAGGTTTGAATATAGTAGTGTAGATCCACCTCCTCGTTGGTGCACCCCAGAAACGTAAGTTATTACGGCTAAGTGATCTACTACGTCGGCATGTGTCGCCTTCAGTGCTCTTCTCTACGTGTTCTTCCTTTTGTGATTGACGGTGCTTCGTTTTCTTCTCATGAGAGGATTGCAAACGCATTTGTCAAACATTTCTCGGATATTCAATTAAAATCCGCCTTTTGTAGAAAACAAAGTGTGTTAACAAGAATATAAGATATAAACAGAATTTACTAAATCAAAATCATAACACCCTTCCCATTTTTAACTCACCTATCACCATGGCTGAACTTAAGAGTGCTTTGTGTAGGCTAAAAGCCAAAAAGTCTCCAGGTGAAAATGCCATTCACGCAGAATTTCTCATAAATCTTGGAATCAAAGCAACCCACACTATTTTAAAGCTTTTTAATACTATTTGGAACACAGGTAATGTGCCTGCTTTATGGCGCAAATCAATTATAGTTCCAATATATAAGAAGGGTAAAGATCCCAGTGATATTAAAGGATATAGACCAATATCATTGACAAGTATCATATGTAAGACAATGGAAATAATGGTAACAAAAAGGTTGGAATGGTATGTGGAAAACTCTTAAGTTTATTGCCAACGAACAGGGAGGTTTCAGACAGTACAGATCTACCAGCCAACATGTTACACTCCTAAGCCAGACGGTGAAAGATGCGCTGGATAAAAAACACATTTTGTCAGCTGTATTTTTGGATCTGAAATCTGCATATGACTTAGTTTGGAGAGAACATCTTCTCCTGAAACTTTCAAATATTGGTGTCCATTCAAACTTGTTTGGATGGTTTAAGAGTTTCCTCAGCCAACGAATCTGTAGAGCTCGATACGAAGGCTGCTATTCAAAATACAAGATTCTAAGGACTGGTCTACCACAGGGAGCCGTTTCCAGCTGCCTCCTTTTTAATCTGTATATAAAAGACCTAATTGCTGAGTTGGAGAGACTTGTTGGAGTTAAATGTCTATTATATGCAGACGATCTAGTGTTGTGGACAGAAACACCTAAATATCATGCTAAGGAGAAATCTGAGGCAATCTTGAATAAAGCTTTGGAAATCCTTGATTACTGGTGCCAAGATAATAACATGAAAGTAAATCTGGATAAAACAGTCTACCAGACTTTCTCTCTCACCCATCAGCCATTGCAACTGAACCTCTCATACCAAGGAATTAATGTTCTCCTAACAAATTGTTTCTCATATTTGGGCATTAATTTCGATCGAAAATTAACATGGAGACAACACATTGAGTTGACCGTGGAACGCACGACTAAGAGGTTAAGTCTTTTGAAAAGAATTGCTGGCTCGAAATGGGGTTGTTCTAAAACAACTCTAGAATTAACATATAACGCTTACATTCTGCCACTCATTACCTACTGCTGTGAGCCTTTGGTTGCGGCATCTAAACAGGTGATTGATCTCCTAGAAGTGTTCCATAATCGAACATTACGGCTAATTATGGGAGCTGTGAAATCAACACCAATCGATGCTCTGTTGTTAGCAACCCATCAAATGCCTATTAAATCTATTGTAGAAGAACGGGCTTTATTATTATGGGAGAAAATTACTAGAATCCCAGAATGTCTATCCCTTTGGAAGGATTCTTTATCCTATACCAACAGAAATCTCAAATCACAGAGAGGCTTCCTTCAGAAAGTCATGGCTCTTAAAGAGCTTCATAGTTTTCATTTTGAACCAGAAGATCTAATAAAATCTTCCTGCCCGACTGAAAGGTATGACTTTGCACTTTCTACAGAGCTGCTCTATGAGGTCCAAAAGAAAGAAACAGATAGTCAAATCCTAAGGATCCTTTCTTTGGAGACTTTGGATTCTTTATACCCTGAAGATGAATGGCTATACGTTTACACAGAGAGTTCCAAGTTGATAGATTACGGTAATGCAGGTGCTGAAGTCTGCTGCAACCTATTCTCCTTCTATACACCAATAGGAATTCACAGCACTGCTTTTGATGCCGAAATTTCAGCTATACATATTGCTCTATCTCAACTTCTTTGCCACACAGATCATGTTTCAAAAGTAGTTATTCTGTGTGATTCAAGGGCGGCCCTCCAAGCAATATCTTCCATCGAGGCACCTTTGTCAAAGGATATTCTCAAATGTCAACTGTTAATTGGTGATTTACTTCAAAGCCACGTAGACATTGCCATGCAATGGATTCCGGCGCACTGTGGCATTGGTGGGAATGAAAATGCCGATTGCTGGGCGAAGAAGGGGACAAAAATCTTACAAACCTCTAATAATACAGTTCCTTTTTATAGCGCCAAAAGAATTATAAAGAAATACTACAGAGAGCACTTCTGGTCTAAATTCAACCAAAAGAATAAACAAACGGTGTGGTTTAGCAAACTCCTTCATATTCCAAAATGGCCACGAGATACAGCTGTGGCCGATTTTCGAATCGCCACTGGCCACGACTGCCTATCTAAGCATCTAAACATGATAGGCATTGCTCAGAGTCCACTTTGTAAACTGTGTGACTCCAATGAAGAAATGGACGCCATTCATTTGGCACGCTGCCGTGCACTCAGCTCTGGATCCATGTGGAGCAGATATTGGGAGGCCAGACACAAAATGTGTGATTTATAGACTATACTGTGAACTTGTGTTTCTTTTCTTATTTTTTCTTTCATTATTTTTTGTGTTGTCCTTTGTTTTTTGTCAATATTCTCTGCTTCTCATTTTGTTTGCAGTTGTCTTGTAATCAGCCATTGGAAATTAAAAAAAAAAGGTTTGAATATACTTGTAAATTCGCATTTGAAATTATTTCCATGTTTGGAAGTTCTTATAGGTGCGAGCAGTTATTTTCAGTTATGAAAAAGAAATAAGTCTCTTGTTAGAAATAGTATTAATGACCTTCACCTTGGGTCAGTTTTGAAAATAATTGTGAACAAAATTTCACCCAAAATAGGAAAGATAGTAGCAGAGAAAAGGTGTCAAGGACGTAAACATTAAATTTTTCTTGTTTTTGTAATATATGTTTATTATAATGAAGTATTTGAAATAAACTCTCCATTTCAAAAATATTGATTATTTTTCTTGTGGCCCCCCTAAAGATAAACCTTGTTTGTTTGGCCCAAGTTAACCTTTGATTTTTACACCCGTGGTGTAAATAGTAAAATTTAAACTAACAAATAGGTACAAAAAGATTTTCGTTAAGTATAGCCTTTATCTATTGACATTAGATTTCTCATAAATGTATTTAATTAATACCTAAATTTAATTTGAATCCTTTATTACTATTTGTATTATTGTTATATATAAGGGCATCAAATTAACTTGGGCCTAGGGGCCATCCAACCTAAATCAGTCACTATACATATTGATAAATAAATACTTTAAAACTCAATTTTTTTTTGTATATTCTTTTACATACCTCTACTTTCAACATTCACGGACACTTTCAGGAACCAATTATGTGCTAAAGTTGAGGGCTGCCTATGTTTATTTTCAGTTCCCTGTAATAATATTTTAATGAGTTTAAACTTGCAGTTAATGGCCGCAGAAAAGAAAGCTAGGGCTGAGGTTGAAGAATTGCGCAACCAAATTAAGAAGAATTTAGATAATGAGAGGAAGGAGCGACGAAAATTAGCAGATGAAGAGGCTTTAAAAAAAATTAAAGCACTAGAAGATCAACTTCAATCCCTGCAGAAGCAGCTAGCTACACAGAAGCAGGTAGCAGAACTTCTTATTTTATAAGTAGTTTTTTTAAATTTGTGTGTGTTTATGATTGTTATTTATTAACTGGTAAATGTGTTTATGTTAAACTTCATTATTGAAATATTTTAGTCCATGCTGTGTTTAATTTAAATATATTACATTTTTAATTATAATGTAGTTTTCAAAGGTTGCATGGATTTTTATTCTGATATTGAATCGATAAGTTAATATGTATGTAATATAATATTAGCAAGCTAATGTGAACATAGTAGCCCAGTAGTAAAAGTTGTGAATTTCCTGTCCTACATATTTATTCAGATTTGCTTGAGTCACAGATTTGAGTCCTGATTCTACTAAATAGTCTCTTACTTGATTCACAATAAAGAGATTTTATTCAATCTCTTAACATTGTGGGGAAGTTAGGAGGGTACGATACCTACTTGTAATTTGTTCCTCTTTCAAAACTACAAAGTCCTTTGCCGTTGGTGCTTTTGTGGCTCTAGAGTTTTATTTATTCAAAAATAATCAATGATTGCTGTAAATATTTATTTAAATTATATATATTTATGTAAGTAGGAAATAATTTGTATTTTTACTGTAGTTTTGCCAGTTTTATCTTATGACAAATAGTGGTGCATAAAAATAAATACAATCTTCCTCTATGGTGATTAATTACCATATTTATTTGAATATAAGTCACACTTTTTCCCTCAATATTGATGCTTCTAAAAATTTTGCGCTACTTTGAATTGAAGCAGGGGGAAAAATTCATTGGATGGGGGAAATAGAATATGATACTGATGATTAGAACAAGTTTCATGTATGAAAGTTTTTAATATGGGTAAGATAAATTAATTATTCACTTCTTATTAGTTTTCATTTAATTTCATAAGTATCAGATAGATATCAATAAACCATTTTACACTATTTTTCTGTATCTTTTCACAAAAACATGTAGAGAATTTGGGGTATGGCTTAGAATCGAAGAAATATGGTACTATAATGTAAACATTTCTTGGATGTTCTTAATATATTGATTGAGAAGAAAAAAAGGCATAAACACCTACTTAGTATCAATATTTATTTTGTAATTTTTTTAGGAAGAAGAAGCCCTTCTGAATGAGATGGATATTACTGGGCAAGCCTTTGAGGATATGCAAGAGCAAAATCTTCGTCTTATTCAACAATTACGTGAAAAAGATGATGCTAATTTTAAACTTATGTCTGAGGTATATGATGAGAAAATATTTAAAATTCCAGTTATTTAACAAAAATCAAAACCATGTAAATATTAACACAATAAATATTAAAATGGGGAAAAACAATTACTAACATTATTTCAGAGTGTTTGGAAAATGTTCAAAAATAAAATCCATTAATTTTTATCTGGTTTTATGGTATGTGAATAAAAATACTATTTATAACTTTTTTGAGTGGCCAAATATACTCTTTTTTTATTTCATTTACCTAAAGAATATATATATATATATATTATATGAATATAAAATAAGTGATATAAAAGAATATCTTACTAAGATTGGATAATAGAATTTTCAAGAACCTGAGATATTGAGCAATTAAAATTGTAAAGTCTGAAAGAGTCATTGGAGTAAAATGGATAGCTATTATGATTTTCAAAGCTGTCTCTGATTTAGGACAGTGAAATAGGGTTAAGCATTGCTGTATGGATCCAACCTTTCCTGTCAGCCAAAATTTTCGACATAATAGAAAAGCAGAATTCTATTAGGCTGAAAATTAGGCTTATATCTGTCTACATGTGGGATGAACACAAAACAGTAAAAATAAAATGAATGTGTATGAATATTGAAAATAGGTTTTTCACAAGTGATAATTACTAAAAGAAAATTTCAAAAATAATTAACAAGAAAAAAACTTGCATATATTTATGCTAACCAATAAATTTGTTAAAACAATATGTCCAATACTCTTAACTCTTGCCCTAAATGACGTTTTGAGTGTTGATGCGAAGAAATAAAAAGCAGAGGGGTTTTTTTTTTGTAACAAAATTATAAGCATAAGGTAGCTTAAAAATATAGGTTAAAATAATTTTGAAATATATTTAAAAATGAATCTAACTGAGGATAGTTGTAATCCAGTCAGTATTGACAGAATTTTTTATATCTTGTTTTAATACATTGTCAGAAACTAAATCATTATTTCTTTTTATAAAAGTTAGAATATTTCTAAATATGCTGCTACATCAGAATGGCATTTTAATGTTAAATTCAAAAGAGTTTTATCAAAATATTACTTTTTTGAAAATTATTCTTAATGTCTAATTAATTGAAAGTCCAAAAAGTTTGCTGACTCATTATTTTAATTAGTTTTTAATAATTTCAAATATTGTGGATAATAAGTAAAGCTAGGAACATAATCTACCATATTGCTAATAATAATTAAATCATCTATGTATCTAAATAAGTAACGAAAGTCGTAATCAATTTTTTCATGTTCATAATAGTGATAAAAAGTTACTTGCAGGCCCACCTCCAAGTTATTATGAAAAATATGTGTCATTTAACACTAATTGAATAATAGTAAGATATTTAGCATAATTTATTTAAAGAATATTTATTATAAGCTATTTTGAGAATCTTAATCATGTCTCCTATATGAGTGGAATTAAATAGATTTTCAAAACCATAGGTATGAATTGAAATAATATTTTTACCTTACATGTACTGAATAATATCTTTACTATTATTAACTATAATAGAATTACTAATAATGTCTAAAGTGTATTGTATAATATTTTGTTGCTTCTTGCTCGGATGTGTAATCTAAGTTTTAAAGCTACTAGTTATAGTTCTAAATTTGATAAGATTTTTATGAAATTTTGTAGTCAGGAAAATATGTAGGAATTTAATATTTGTAGTACCTAAATCTGATTTTGTATTAAAAGCTGAAATATGATTAATAATTTCTCTATTGCTGGTGTTAAGATTTTTTAAAAGCAGTATTATTTTGAAAGTGTTTGTTAAGCATATAAATATAAAACCACTTGCAAATAATTGCATTATTGCCTGGAACTTTATCCACATAAACTATAATGAAATTCTTTTGTATATATATTTATATATTTTTGTTTATAATGGCAAAAAGGACCTTTTACAAAAATAAAATTAATATAGTTATTTTGTGGCTGTGTTTTGGCTAATCCAATATTTATAAATATTTACTAAGTAAAAAATGTTCCAACTAATTTTTATTTGTTTATTATTTGAATTTTATCTAATTCAGTCCCTTCTTTTATATTTCCTTTAAAATTTTTACTGTCTTTTTTGATAAAAATAAAACTTTATCCATTTTCCAAATTGTAAGTACAATAGTATATAGATTTTGATAATTCATAAGTATTAGAAAACATTACTGAAACTTTAAATTAGCATTCTTGAAGAATTAGTCTATGTTTACATTAATTATTACTACTAAAATTCTTGCTTGACTTCATTTTCAAAATAGAATTTTTGACATTATTAAGATTTTTTTTTACTATAACTTATATAAAATATTTACTTGAGGTATAATGTGAAAATTTTTTTTTTGCATAGGTGGCAAGATGAAGACAAATATTATAAGTTATGTTCATGTTTTTATAAGTATTATCAGGTTTTTAATTCAAGAAATTTATTAATTTAAATTTTCATCTTGCAGAGGATTAAGTCTAATCAAATTCACAAGTTATTACGTGAAGAAAAAGGTATGTTAACTGAACAGGTAATGACATTTAAAAACCAAGTAGATGCACAAAATCAAGTGGTTCGAAAACTGGAAGAAAAAGAACGATTGCTACAAACTAATGTTGCTACTGTTGAAAAAGAACTAAGGTACTTAACTTTGGTGATGTGTGAAATATTTTTTTCTTTGAAAGTTTTGGTTAATATGATATAGAAATTTAAAAAATGGGGTACCTATAGTCAAATGTCATAGTCATTACTTGACTGCAGCTGAAAATCATAAGGTTGAGTTATTAAGTTGATTTATTTTAAAGGAGTGTAGTATATACGCTTTTTTTTTTTGTTGATAAATTTGATTTCATTTTCTTTTTTCTAAAGGAATCCTAGTATATATTGAAAAAATATTTTTAAAACAATAATTCTTTACATCTTTATTTAAATATGGGGTAATGCTAAAGCAAAACTGAAACTTATACTCTCCATTTTTTTCATCAGGAAGTCTGAAAAGAATAGAGTATCAATATGTTGCAAATACTTTTTTTTTTAAAGTATCCATGATTGAAAAGCTGTAAGGGGTGCTTTTTCAACAAGTTTGTTATTGTGTGTATAAAAATAGATTAGATAAAAAAAAATTGTCATTTAATCTCAGTTACTTTGTTGATATTCTAGTTCTTATGTATACACTGTCAAGTGCCAAAAGGTCATAGTTTGCCTCCTAATATCTTATGAGTCCACTTTTTGCCCTGCAAAGTGCAGCAACTTGACATTATATTGACTCACTAGAAATCTTCTGAAGAGCTCTTCAACACTGCTGCCTGTACATAAATCTATTACTGTGTAAGTGTTGTCAGTGTAGGATTTTATGCACAAACTGACTTTTCAGTTGTTGTTGTCGTCGTGTCCTTCCCTCAGGGAAGGAATGAAAGTTGCCATTGCCTGTGAGACAGGCTTTTCAGTCATCTTCATATATATTCAAGGGAATTCATGTTGTATGGCTGTGTAATTGGTCAAATCATTTGCTGGAATCGACTCCAAAGATTCCTCAAATGAATCAATAAAAGATTTTAACCAAGTGGCATGGTGCATTGTCATCCTGAAAAATTTCTCTTCGTTTGGGTATATACATTATTAGCAAATAACTAAACATAACTATTTCCAGTTAATTGTTAGTTCAGTTTGACCAAAGGATCCAATCCATACCATATAAAAACAGTGCACATCATTACATCACCACCACTGACTTGCCTAGTGCTTAGTTGAAAACTTGTGTCCATGGCCTTGTGGAGTTTGCACCTCACTTCAAGCATACTATCAACCTTTACCAACTGGAATCATGACTCATCTGACCTTCATCAAGTCTTATCTTTATATGTTCACAAACCAAAAAGGGGATATACTACTGAGGTGGCTTGCTATTAGTAAAAACACTCAAGTTGGACTTCTGTCATATCCTAGCCTGTGTCTATGTCTGCTATGCATTAAACATTGATTGTTACTCTTATTTTGACACAATATTGCATGTCTGGAAACACTACTCTATGAGGCCACAATATCTAAGGGAGTTAAGGTAAAAAATTCATGGGTGGTATTACCGAATTATGGATCCTGAGGACCCACCATGTAGAGGGGATGATGCACATTAAAGCTGTGGAGGTTAAAAGTCCTCTCATTGACATGTGTAACTTTGGAAAGTAGGAGTCTGTTCAGGTGTCATCCAGATCACTTGACCAAAGTTGAACATTACAACGTCTGACCTATAGCCCCCACATTGCTTTAGAGTGCAATATTAGTTTTGAAAAATCAAATCCGATTATTTTAAGCAGATGTTGCTGGTCTTGGTTCATACTAGGTCCAAATACGATACAGTAGCTAGATATTCTAGGCTATTGTAGTGTCTATAATGAAAGTTAATGCCTGAAATATTGGTATAATCTTAACACTATGGATTGAGGAATGTGGAATTTTTGAAATTCTGTGTCCCATGTGTAACTAGTAAATTTTTTTTATATGTATTTCAAACTTATTGAATTGGACCATGTGTATGAATCAATATGTAATAACATAAGTATCAGATAAAGGGAATTTTATTGTAAGAATTGGTAAATTTAACATTTTATTTTAAATTTATTGTATATTTATTTTTTTAACAAAAATTTTATTAAATTTAGTATTGGTTCTAGAAAACTCATATTGTGTATTATATGCATACTTTAATCTTTAAAATATTTTATTAGTTTGCGGCAGCAGTCATCTGAAATGCAGAAACGGAAGTCCATCGAAAGTGCACAGTCATCAGCTGATTTAAGATTGCATTTAGAAAAGTACTTATCTCATCTCAAAGAGGTTCAGACAACTGTTGCTGAGAAAACAAGTGCTCTTCAGCAGGAGGCATTTAAAACAAAGAGACTACAGGTTAAACTTGATTACTTCCCTTTTCTATATTAATAGCATAGAAAGAAATAACTTGAAATATTAGGCTATTTTTGTGGTATTCAAATAATCCTAAAAATCCCCTGCCTGCATTTAAAATTTAATTTAAATATTTCCTTTATTTTTAAAATTTTATTAAAGCAAGTTGCAAGCAATTGAAGTGTTTTGAAAGACTACAAAAAAGCATTATGTGGGCTTTTATGGAATGTTTTCCCTTTATTAATATTTAAAAGTTTTATTTATTGATTGATTTGTGTTGGATTAATCAAAACTGAAATGTTAATTGTAAGTTTACTTTTAATATTGATTGCAAACCACTTATTCTAAGATCTTTTCAATTTCAGAAGGAGAAAAACAAAATATATCAAAAAATTTTGGTAATATTTTTACTAAGATATCAATAATTTCAATTACATGCAGTGTCCCTTTTAATTCAATAAGGCTTTTGGTTTTAGAATGGTCTGTGTGTTCTTGAGATTGCTCAACAGGTTAAGATTATTGAATATGTAATCATGTATTATTTATAACAAAAAAGAAACTTGAATCCTTCTGTATTACTAATACGATTATATTTGGAAAAAAAGTTGCTTCATTGAGATTTTAGTACTGTATGAAGGGAAAAAAAGAAACACAGTAGCAAGAGGTTAAGGCTTATGTTATTTTGAGGCTTCAAAATTTGTTATTGCTTAAAGCCTTTTTCGGAGATTATTAATTGAAGCAAATGAAAGTTTCCTTCAAATGTTATTGTTTACTTTTCGTAACTTTTTAATTTTTTATTTCAGAGTATTTTGAATATCTTCAGCACTTACCATTGATATGAAAATGAAACATTATGTAAAGTTAGAATGTAATATAAAAATTATTACATTTGATAAAAACGTTATTCTCTTTGTGTCATAAGAACATTGGCAAAGAAAATCTGCTTGTGGGGTTTTAATGTAGCAATTCAACTCTAATAGTTTTTTATAATAGTTCTTTAAAAAATACCATAGAATACATTGAATTTGTAAAATTGGATTAAAGTTTTATTTTACTTAGGCTTTTCCTCTGAAAAAAATCTGAAGTTTTTATTTAACCCTTATATTTTTTAAAGGATTTAGGTAGTAAATTGCATACCTGTAAAATCTGATGCTAATCATGTAAAATTTACCCTTTTCAGCTTAACATTATGCTTTTGCCCTTAAACTGTTCATTTTTATGGTTTTTGCAAAATTTCATAATCCATCATTAGCATTCTCTTCTACTGCTCTTATTTATTGTTTTTTACTTAAAATGTCCAAAAAATATGTAGATGAAAACTGTAGAACATGCTGCCAATAATTCATGAAGTTTTTCTTTATCTCGTGCCATGCAGCCCTCTTTTGCTCTACTCCAGTGAGTGAACGAGGAAAAAAGATTCGAAAAGCAAAAGAGTATGAAGGAGATTTGATGGTGAACTCCTTTAAAAATTTAAAGGTTTTTAAGGATCAGTATGGAAAAATAAAACAGCAATAAATGTTATAATAGAAAAATATCTTGAGTATCTTCCACACATTTCCTTTCTCTCGTGACTAATTATAAGTTTCAGAATTTGATTTAGAACATTTTTGTTAACAGGAAGACATCATCAGCTTAAGAAGAGAAGTTGAGAGAGGAAAGAAATTTGAGCTTGCTTCTACAGCTGATGAAGTTTTAATGGAAGAAGTTAGAGAGTATAAGGTAAGAAAATACATGCAGGATTTTTGAGGTGATATACATGACTATGATAAATATTTTAAACCTGGAAATTTCTTAGAATGAAATATTTGATAATCATATATACCAAGTGGGCAAAAAATATTTAAAAATTTATAAAACTCAGAAAGTTAAACTAAAAAAAGGGTTTGCAGATTTAGCATCGTTAAGTCACAGAATTTTTTTTAAGATATGAAAAAGAAATTTAAAAAATACCCGATAGGTGGCGTTTTATACATAAGTGAAAGAAAAGACTCACAAATAACAGAAGTAACATTACCAAATCATTTATTACAGTAGCATGTGCTCCACATATCCACCACCACAAGGGATGACACATTCCAAGCGTGTCACAAATCCAGCAACAGCAGAGTGCAGAATATTTACCTGTATACATGACAGCTCTCGATGGATTGCATCTTTCAATTCTGATAGATTGAATAGAGTGGATTAATACACACAGGAATTTTAATATTCCCACAGCCAAAATCTACTGGAGTCAGATATGGAGACCGAGGAGGCCATGTAAACTTGCAAAGTTTGTTAATGATTCTCAGACTTGGTCGTCCGGATCTTAAGGATCCTCAAACAATCCAGTTTCCTCAAACTAATGAACAAGCTTTATGAGATGTGTCAATGTTGAAGGCCCTTTTCCAGTTTTCACATTTTTCTGAAGTCGTAATTTACGCTGTTCAATGAGTCGCTGATTCCTTGTTTATGAAAAATAGCTTCACCAACAAAGCTTTGTCTTTCTCACTCAGCATCCTTGTTCACTTAGTTGACAGGCAACGGAGAATTAGATCTGGATCAAGAGCATCTTTATATATATATATATTTGTAATTGCCTGTCTCATTTGCATAATTTCCAACTCAGTCGTATGTAGGAGCACCATTTGTTGGCAGGTTTTTTTTCTTCTTATATTAAAAAAAAACCTGTGACTTATTGATGCTAAACCTGAAAACCGTTTTTTATTTTGTTTAATTTTCCAGGTTTTATAAACTTTTAAAGTTTATACAGACTTTTTGCCCACCTGATTTTAAAATACTTTTTTAAAAAATAAAATAATCTTTGACAAATAATTTTGTATGTGGGTTTTCAGTAAAAAAATGTATATATTTTTTTATGAGAAACAACATTTACTTCCCATTATTTTTATTAGTTACTCATTAATGCTAGTTTTCATACAGAGTGGCATCATATATATTTTATGATTATTTTATTTTTCTACCATTTCACCCCCTTTTTTCCTTTAGCATAAGTTATTTGAAAAAAAAATTATAACTTTGTTATCTATTTTATAAATTAAGTCAAAATCATTTTACAAATAGATAAAATAATATAAAGCAAAAAAATATATCCTTTATCAAAATGTACTGTGTTTTTAATATGCAACATATTACTTCTAAACAAATTTGTATTCTAGGTTCTAATAGTAATGTAAAGTATTACTGTTGCTCTGTCTTGTGATTAGACAAAGCATGAATTTTTTTTAATTTGTTATTTCTGGGATATTTGTATCTAAATACTTAAATTTGTAATTAATTTCCAATTTTGTTAAATAAGATTTACACTATCACTTTAATTTAAATGATTTTGCCGCATTGTTAAATGTATTTTCTAAAAGCCTCATAAGTTGCTTTTATAATTAAGATAATTTTTATGAGAGTTCAATTTGTACAAATATAACTACATTTTTAGTGCACGATCTTTGATCTTTTTTTACATTTAAGTGTAGGGTTAGCATTTCATCTCCTGGAATTATTACATAGATTAATGGAAATTACAAAAAAAAAAATGTTTTTATGAACAAACACATGATGCATTATTATTAGCTTGAAGTTGAAGGATATATTCCTGAGCTTGAATATATTCGAGATCACTTGTATTTTATGATTAATTTAATACTGTGGGTTGTATAGTCATCTGAATGCGATGTGACTGTTTGGTGAAATAATAATTGATTCTGGTTAGCTTGGGATTCTTGGTTCAACCGCTCAGTTTCTTATTTCTCATCATAAATTGAAAAACCAAAACATTATGCTCACTAACCTAAAGCCTCGTTGATCCCCCTTTAGCTCATACAGCAGCTTCAGCATGTGCAGGTATGGTTGTTAAAAGCTTCTGGTGTGTATTCACAGGCATCCTGTACCATAAATTATGCAACAGGGGGTTCTGACAAGCCTTCCCTATATCCTCCAGGTTTTCTATTTCATTAAAATTTAGAAAGGGAGGCAACCAGGACAGAGGGTATTGAATTCTGAATTCTACTTCTGAAATTAATTGGACACAATCTTGGTTTTGTGGTGGGATGCATTGTCCTAGAAGAAAATTCAGCTATTAGATTGGAAAACAGATTACAATAAATGAATGTACAAAGTCTACAATGACATAAATCCAATCCATGGTTTTTATAATACTGTGTATGACCATTACAGAATGAGGGCTGATCAGGTGAACATCCCAACTAGCCTTATTTTACCATAACAGCCCAATTTTTATCTGGTGTACATTAATCTAATTTATCTTTATTGGGCATCTGACAAATTCTGACCCTACCATTGACATGATGCAAGAGAGAACAGTATTCGCCTACACACACATCTGATGAGGCAAATGCATTTCCACTTTTCAAGGATCTAATGACAATTCTGAGATGGGCCCACTGCAAGTATAAAGCTTTACGACATGACTTCAATAACTTAACCTTGTTGGGTCTGCAGCAGCTGAGTCCCAAACCTAACACTACTCACTGAATTGTGTGCTCCTTGCATTAAAATTTCTGGTTAATGGAGTAATGTCAGTTATACTTTACCAAAACATAACAGCCTACTGTAACTATGGTTTTCTATGAAGTGTGGTCAGTCACATATCTTTGTGCCTACTGCTTGTTTCACCATCAGTAATTAATTCACTTTCCTAGGTACTGTACTTATAAACACTTAACCAAATGTGACAGCATACAGCAATTATGGCTTTGGAAGTGTGGAGGGCCAAATATATAGAAGTATTCAAATGGACAACAGTGTCTCCTTACCATTTGTAAGACCATGACGATCATCATGGAACTCACTTAGATCTCAGCCTTTATTTTGTGACTGCTGTTGCTTAGTGATTATAGCCATGAGTTCTAGCCCTTGGGCCATTGAAAACCTATCATGGAGTTGGGGGGGGGGGACTGATGTAGGTTAAATTTAAAGGGGCTCAAAATCCTCCTTTTGGCATGTTGTGGTAGTTTGCCAACTCAGGTGTTGTTTTTATCACTTGACCACATCAAAATAAAGAGGTCATTGCAAATAGCCTTCATGTTGCTTTATAATGCGATAACACCTACTTCCTTGACCTTTATCCATGGGAGCATGAAACATTCTGAGTAGTAATTGTCTGTGTTGTATCTTTTATTTTTATACATTTCAGTAGTAAACATTTGCATTTTTTACAAAAATGGACTGCTTCCATTCCTTAGTAGTCATAATGTTTTAGCTCTTCAGTGTAAAATCTTTGACAAACTTTTTAGAAACAAATATATTAAACTTAGTATAATGGAAGATAATTCTTTATTCAAGTTTATGAGAAAAGGATCAATCATTCTATTGGGAAAAGGTAACGAAAATAATCTTGTAGTACTGAGAGATTAAAAGTTACTGTTATTTAGAAGCAATTATAGTGTTTCAAAAGCACTAAGCATTTTTCCGATAATTCAAATAGATTGTTTATTTAAAATTGATCGTTGTAAGTTATAATGCATTGTGTGTGTGAATGTTCTTTCTTGTGTGTAATGTTTTTTAAATTGTGAATATTTTATTTAATGTTAATGTATGATTATATGTGCTTGATTTTTAAATTGTTTCTTTCATTTTAGGAACAATTAACTTGTCCTTCATGCAAAGTAAAAAGAAAAGATGCTGTTTTGACAAAATGTTTCCATGTGTTCTGTTTTGATTGTTTAAAAACTCGTTATGAAACTAGACAACGCAAGTGTCCAAAATGTAATGCTAACTTTGGTGCTAATGACTTCCATCGTTTGTATTTGGCATAAAATACAAAGGCACTAAATTCAATTATAGCATTATAAAGTATTTAATCATCTTTTTGTTATTCAATATCTATTAAAAAGTTTTAATATTTATCATCTGACCTCTGTTTAAAACTCATTTCGAGTTGTCCATTCACAGTGTTATAGAGTAGGACTGATTATTCAGAATATTTCTTTCAATATTGTGTGGTCATATTATCCATTGCATTGTATTTATTTGATACTGTATATTTCATACTATCTCATATTTTTTTTATAGAGACTGAGCTGGCTATTGTCAAGTCATGCAAAATTGTATACAAATGTTTTAACTATATTCTCTGTATTAGAATATCTGTTTGAAAAAAGCATGTGTTTATAATTATCATTTTTGGATAATAAAGAAGTGTAATTAAAATCAATATTAATTAAAATTTTGTCAAGAGTTATTTTCAGTATTTTTGTATAAACAGTTTCGATAAATAAATCTTGTTGAAAAAAACCTTAACTTTAATTTGTGATTTATTTCTATGTTCGATAATTGCTCTTTAATACTTTGAATTACTATACATTTCATATTTAAAATGAACCAATAAAATTTGTAGTTATGATTTTTTTCTCTTGATATTATATATTTTGCACTTATATATAAATCTTTTTGCATTTAATTTTGTTATTTTGCAACATGTTATAAAGATTCAAGACATTATTTACCTATTGTTATTGTAAAGATTCTGTTAATTATTTAGCAGTTTAGAAACAGAATCTTTGTTCATGAAATCTGTAAATATTATTCTGTTTCCTGAATTTTTAAATTATAATTGCTAATTATATTTAAAAAACTTCTTAATGAAATATTAGAGAAAAAATGTCAATTAAATATATTTGGGGTATCATTTTCTTTTTAGATTTTTATTTTTAAAAATCTTGGAAAATTATAAAGGTATGAAGAATCTAAAGTTTGTTAGGAAGTAAAATTGCATTTGTTATAGTAAGGTAAACTATATTTGATTAATATTTCTTATTAAAGCTGTACTGTTATTTGTTTGTACAGATGACTATCAATTTGTAGCTTATTTATTTACATGAATTTATCATTCCATTAAAACAATTTTAAATGCCCATTTTCTTTATTATTATTATTTTATGAAGTGTCTATATTGTAATATGTGAATAAAAATACATTATTTTTAAAAGTGAAACATTTCTTTTAATATTGACTTTTTTATTATTTCCTAACTACTTTTCATATGTTATTCATGATGAAATATAGAAATATTTATTTAAATATTATGTAGAAATGTTTATTCAATCAAACAGTTACATAATACATGCAATTCATACATAAATAATTAGTACATGTTTTTAAATAACTTAAATACACTTATAAGTAAAGCAGTTTTCATGTTTTGGTTTATCTTCCATAATCACTTATTTATTATATAAAGTTTACAAGCAATATAACTGTGAACTTCATTTACACTATAGAAAAATTATACCAATTTAAGTAGTTTTTTGAAAAATGATATAGGTTAGATACCGTTTCATTCAAAATATGAAACATGAGAGGGGGGAGTAAGAGCATTAAGTAAGAGAGTAAATGCATTATATTGGATTGTTTTTAATGCAATTAAGGATGTTACATAAAAGTATGATTGGTAATTAAATAATTACTTGTCTCTAAATGTAATTTATAACTAAATATATGATTAATCAAGGCATGCTCATGGTTTTAAAAAAATTCATTTAAAGATTGAAACATAAATCATGTAATAAATAAAAGATAATGTTTTCAATAAGTAGATTGGCTCAGATTCAAACAGTCTAGTCTTTAAATAATAAGCTGCATTCTCATATGTACTGATAAAATCAGCAAAATTAACCAATATATCTGTGATATCTTTAGAACTGGACTAATATTTGGCACTTCAGCTTTAAATGCAGGTGATCTTGCTGTTGTTACTGGTTGTGTGATCTCCATACTTTTACCAGGACATTTAAACCAAAATCCCCCAAGGTCAGATGGACTTTTGTTTTGGATTCTCATTTTGATGTCCACAAATTTCCAAAATTTGGTTCCTTTAAAGAAATATGAATTTCCTGAAAAAGGAGAAAAATAAAAGTTATGAAAATTTTTTTGTCAACTACATGCTGTAGAAAGAAATTTTTTTTTATTTCAACTAACTACTAATTTTGTCCTTTTTTAATATTAAAATAAGGCTGTAAATTTAAAATGTTTGAATTCTAATTCCGTAAAATATTTGTACAAGATAGCTGCATGTCTAAATTGAACATATATCTTGTTTGACTTGAGAATAGAAATTTGGTAAACGAAGTACCAATTCAAATGTCACTCTTAAAACTAAAAAATTGTTGAGGTCCTTCAGCAATATTCTGTTATAGTGATATTAACAAAAATGATTCATTTTGACTATTCTATCATACATAAATGATATTTGTTACTTCTATTTTGATGCTCATTTTCTTATTTTAAAACAATATTGGCAATTTAAAAATAAATCCTTCTGATATTATTTTATAAAACTGGTCCCTATAGCATAATTTGATTAATTAAAAAAAATTTTTAGGGTTAAATGACTTATTGAAAGTGGCATTTTATTAGTAAAAATTAATAGAACTGTGGAAGTAAAAGGAGTATTTGGGGGTTATAGTTGCGAATTAACATTAAAGAAGAATTTTTTGCCAGTAAGATAAGCTTGCATATTTTTTTTAGTAAGTTGGTTTATGCAACTGTTTTGTTTGTCCTAAGTAACTGAGATAAAAGTCCTGTTTAAGTAGATATATAGTTATTTTATTTTTATAAAAATTTTATATTTCAGTTTTTAATAGCTTATGAAAAGAATGCTGATCTGGATTTTATCAATTCAGAAAAATAATTTCGTAATCTGCAGCAACAAATAAATAAAAATCAAATTTATAATTTTCAATTACATGATTTTTTTATTATGAAACATTATTATTATATAAAAAAATTCCTAGTAAAAAAAATAATTTTGAAACTTTATTCCAACACATTTTAAGAGAAATGAACTTTATAATAAAACTTTATATTTTTGGGCCTACATCTGAAATTTTTTTAAACTTGAAAAAAATTTTGAATAATTCTATGAAAGTCATGAATATATTAATTTATTTCTCTGTTAAACAAAAAATAAATACTAGTTATTTGTAAATGTTTTTTTTATCTTATTAGATCTTTTATATTATCGTTCCAGTGATATGAAATATTTATTGATAACTCAATAAAATGCTTAAGCTTTACTAGTCAGAGCATCGAATACTTTAAAAAAAACATTAACATTTTACATCCTAGACTACTTATCTAGTTTTCAAATTTTACTGTGTGTGTGCTTTAACATCTGTATCTACTGACACCACACTTTTTGCAATATAGGAGAAATTATATATATTTAATTTTGTTTAATATCAAGGTAAAAGTATTCAAAATAAATATTTTTATATAAATTGTAAAGGACTCTTCAATTATATATATATATTAAAAAATTTCTCCCCACATTTTAAATTCCCCTTTAAGGATACTATTTAAAATTCCCATATGTGCATATCCTAGTGAATATATTAAGTGTTAAAACTGAATAAAAACAAAATAGATTGTCCAAGAAAATACTACTCAAATGCATTACCATCTGTCCATTGAAAAGCTGCATCTATATTTGCAGGTACTCCTCTCCATGAGTTGATATTTCTTGGATAATCCAGTTCAACTCTTCCTTCATTTTCATCAAATTTCCAATACTCTTTGCCACTGAAAAAGTAAGTCTTCCCATTGTGACCCCAAACCAAAGCGGCATCGATGCGTTCTAAGTCATCTGGTAATCCGAAATCTGTCAGTGGTCGAGGATATCCAGGCTCAAGCTGATTGGCAGAGAATAACCAAAATTTTTTCCCTATCGTGAAATAATGTAAATTAAGTTATACTTGTAATGAGAGAGCTGTACACAAAATTACTGATTGATTATTAGATGAAATCCTTTAAATTCATTCTCAAGTTGACTTAATATACATTAATATGCAACATAAACCTTCTTAATTAGCCTCCATAGGATCAGGTCTTAACGGATTAAACAGAAGAGATGGAAGATAATATGCATCATATCACTAAATGGACATGAAAGTATAAAAGAAATACATACTCATTAAATTGCTGTTTTTATAGTTCTAAGCTTATTGTATTTAAAGATTCCAGAACTTAAATTTTTTGTCGTTGCATAGCAATTTTTTCTCTCATTTTGTTTATGAACATATTTTCGCACAAAACCAGTGGTTTTTTTAACTGGGCTACTTTGTCCTTTAGAGGTACATTAACAATGTTAAAGAGTAGTTTTGAAAAGGAATTGTGTGATTTGTTACAAGCTTCTCAAAACTATATTGCAAGATCAATTCTCCAAAAACTTTTGAAACACAATGCTATGCCTCAAAGGGCAAAGGTGCCTCCATTTAGAAAAGAGTGAATTGGTATTTATATCAGTTGTGTAAACAAAGAATTGCACTTTTGAGAATATATACGTTTTGAAAAAAATACTAAATCACACAGTTTTTGTGAAAAGTTCAGAAAAATAGGTTTTTTAAAACGGGATGTGTGCTCTACTTGTAATGCATCATCACATCAATTTTCCATGGTGTTTATAAAGTTGCCGGATTGGGAAGCAATGCCTATACACGGAGAACAAAACTTGATCCAGTTCACTGAACGATTTCCGAGGAGCATGGTGACATATCTGTCGCAATAGTCCCCAAATTGCCCTTTTAGATTCAGGCCAAAAGAACGAGCTCACGCACAGTTTATCCGATTCGTTTCATACTTTTATCTTCAAGATATTCACCTAGAAGACAAGCTTGGAGAGGTCAGGTTTTTTCATCCACATAGGCATGAGTTCATCGATAGCGCACATAGAAAGACTTGTGATAATGGGATATCGTACTAATATTTCAAATCAGTCACAGTTCCTCCGTGGAGCATACGATAGTCAGTATGACTACTCACAGCGAATCTACCCCAAGCCATGACTGCACCTCCTCTAAAACTGGAACTTTTTCAATAATGTTAGATTGGTACTATATGGTGGCTTGTTCTCACTAAATCAAAATATGCTCCGAATCACTTTCTAAAGCAAAACGGGTGAGTGAATATTAACGTCCCACTGTTAAGCTACACGAGGGCTTTTAAGGACGGTCCGCGTAATTTTGAACCATGGTCAAGTGACGCGGACGACACCCGAGCTGGCACCCCCTCTCCTAACTACCACACCACACCAACGGGAGGACGTTTGAGCTCTCGACAGATTTTACGTGCATCGCTCCCCTACTCGGCGGGTAAAGCAAAACGGGTCCCATCTAGAATGAATACAGAAGCCTGTTATTTTTTAGCCCATGTAAGGCCTTGTCCAAAGTAAAGAGCACTTTTGTGTGATCTGTTAAGAGGTATCCATACATTAAGGGATTTTTGCATTGAAATAGCAGGTAGTTTCGTTTCAATTGAGGCATCATGATGAGAAATAAAATAAGATGCAGTAAAACTCCTCCATCAACCGAAAGAATTAGAAAACTACTTTGTCCACATGTTATAACCCGTGGGTGTGAGGCATCGAGCAGATTTCTTTGATACTGAATTTTCGTATTGATATTGATCCCAGAGTCATTAGATCATAATGCAGGACACATTACAGCATTAGCTTCTGATAACCCCATGTCCACTTATCTGATCGTCTGCCGTCATTACAAATTCGGTAAACGCTATCTTTGAGACATGGTCAGTCACTGTCTTATAACCAATAATTAAAAATCAAGAAAAATACGGGGGGAAAAAATCACACCAACTACAACAGTTGGAAAGTCACAGTTGCCTCTGACTGCTAAATAAGGGGGTAATTTTTTTGGAAAAAATAGTGAGTGGATAATTGTTTCGTAAAGTTTTATTGTAATTACTTATTATTAAGGTTTTATTGAAATTACTTATAATCATTCATAAAAACAAAATTACCTTTATCATCTTTCTTTTGATGATGAGCATCACAAAGTTGTCTGTATCGTAACTTGTGTTTAATTTGTATATTTAAAAAGTTAAAAAACTTTACTGTCAGTCAAGTGTTGTGTTTTCATTCTTTTTCATTAACATTTTTAAAAATATTTTCTTCGTACGCATTGAGCAGTTTTTATTCGTAATCGAACTTGTTTTAAAAAATTGTTAACTAAACGAAATAGTAAATTATTTTTTATGCATATATTTCATTAAAATTTTTTAATATTAAAACTGTCATGAGAAACAAAAAACTGGTCGTATAATTCTTTGTGAATTATACCATTGGCTGTATATGTCTAAAGTAATAACTCATTGACTTCATTATATATATAAGCATGTATGCTTATATAACCTGAAGTTTTTTTCTTCAGTTCTAATTGCTATTTTAGTTAAAAACTATTTAGTAATTTTCTTCAAATTGCTTTTCTTTTAAAATCAGAATTTCCATTATCTTTACTTGAACTTACCAGTGAAAAACACTATTTTTGTATCAATTGGCCGTTCGTAGAGCGCATCAACTCTTTCAATGTCATCAGGCAAGGCATGCCAGAATCTCTCAATGGATACAGGATAACCAGCTCTCAGAGTCCTATTCATATTCAATCGCCAAAAATGCTGAAATAGATGTAAATATCCATTTAATATTATTCAACAAAAACTGTATATGGAGGTAAAAAATTTTTAGAATGAAATTAAATTGTGCGTTTTGAAGTATGTTTTTGAAAAAGCATTAAAATCAGGCCTTAATCCTTTCTGAAAAGCATTAAGATCGGGCATTTTACTGGCTAACAAAATAGCCGATTAAACTGAAATTGTATGCAACACATTTAGCATTCATAAAATGTGTGCTGGAGAAAAAACAATTACCAACATATATATCATAACAGTGCCAAAATAATTTTTTTTGAAAAAAATTTATTTTATCAGTTTTTTAACATTAGGTCAAGTCAACCTTGAGAAAGAAAGAAAATATCTGGCAAAAAAAAAAGGAACAATTTGTTATCAGCGATTTTGATTGCTTATTTACTGTATTTTTTTGTCAGTGCTACATCTACTTTTTATTATAAACCAATTCGATATCATTTAATACACATTTATGGCTTTCCTTATCTGATACACCTTAAGACATCAAATTACAATTTACTCACTTTCCCTTTAAAAATAAAGATCTCCCTTCTGATGACTGATATTGCATCAATGGATGTATTGCACATATCCGGTATTTGTGGTTCTGGTGTTGGGGAGGTTGTTGTAGCTGCTTTTCGGGGCTTTGGAGTCGTTTGCTTCGTAGAAAATTTACCCCTTCTGGTTGAGGTAGTTCGCACAGTCGTAGAAGTTAATGATGGCATAGTTGGTTGACTGTCAAGATCTTTATAGCCTGTAATTTGAAGCGAATATTGAACAGCAATTTTTTTTATCTGTTAAATAGGTTAAATTCTTAATGTATTGTTACATTTTTATAAACTGATTGCCCAAGTGACTGGAGCGAATAGCGTAACATACAGAAACAGCCAACTTATGAAATCAAGAATTGTTTTCTCTTTATTAATATGTCACTTTTCTGTACAAGTTCACAGAAGTGTAAGAGATTCTGCAAAACGAAAGCGTGATAAAATTATGTATAATGTTTTCCATGATCTAACTATATTCCTGCAAAATAATAATAATAACAATAATAATTCTCTCACACACACAAAACCAATTCATTCTTTTAAAAACGAAAAATTAATAGACCCAACATAGACGACCATTTTCTCTCAGTAAAGGATTGTTGTCAGGAGCATGACGTTTCAATCTCGTCTGAATTTTTAATATATTTCAAGATAACTGTAAGCTGTACGATTCTCTTTTTTTAATTGTCCAAGATTTAAGTAGTGGCTATACAAGTCATACACTGAAAGTATCATGTATGGAAAAGAATAGGAAGAAATTAAACCTAATTCAATACAGGCATGACCAAAATGAAAGAAAAAAAAGAAGTTTAATAAAAAATAAATTTAGGATCACACAAAAATCCATTCCTCATACTCCTTGTAGTAAATTTCGGACTCAACTTATGAAGAATTAAGAATAACGATGAAATTAATATTTTACGCCCCACACTCAAGAGTCCAATACGCAATTTACAAAGACTGTCAGTAGATAGGTCGATTCCCATTGAATAAACATGCAGAGGTTGTTACAATTTAGTCATCATAGAAGGAAAATGATTTTCAATAATAGATCTCAACATAGAAAGGTTATTTTCAAAATTATATCAACATAAAAGGTAATCAGTTTTAAAAGTTTTCCTTTTCTTGATGTATCTTAAAAAGAAAATTAAATCATTTGAGCTTTATCATGATAAATTCAAAATATTTATACACGGACAACAATTCATAGAAATTACATTGTCCAAAATGTATGTGAATTTTATATAGTAGCTTAAAAATATATGAATTTTGGGTCAAAATACTCAAAAGCAGGTTCATCGTCTTATATTTTTCTTTATTTCGAGCATAAATTACTGCTTTCTTTATATTTACATGCCACGTGTTTTGCTTTACATTTAACATTTAATCTATACAAATAAATAAAATTGAAGTGTCTGTTTGTAATTTCAAATGAGCAGCTTTTTACTTAATGCACTAAAAGTATATACGGTACTCATAAAAAAAAAACAATTTTTAAAATTTTTGTCTGTCTGTCTGTTTGTTCCGGCTAATCTCGGACACGGCTGGTGCGATTTTAAAAATTCTATCACTAATGGAAAGCTACATTAACGGGGAGTAATATAGGCTATATTTTATTCCCGTATTCTTACGGGAACGGGAACTATACGGGTGAACGTGAAACTGAATGCCAAGATGAACGCCAAATTGAACGCCAAGCTGAGCTAATGAAGTCGTTGTTTTGGTTACTGGCGACCGATGCTCTTCATGAGACATAACAGTGTTACGCGCACATGATAATACGCTGACACGTGCCATATTTTTTTTATGATAGTTATCTCACTGTTCAGTTAAGTAGAGCATCGGCTGTTTCGGATGCACTTTTAAAAATAATAAATCAAGGCTTCATAAGCAAAAAGCAATGCAAGAAACAAAAAATTGATAAGTTTTACGGTTAGTTTTAATCCTTTCTTTTTTTATTTACATTTTTAGTCACATTTAAACAATAGTTATTATAATCCCAATCTATATCTATACAAATAAATAAAATTGAAGTGTCTGTTTGTAATTTCAAATTAGCAGCAATTGTTTGCGGGGGCGGGGGTTTAAGGGGCGTTAGAAATTCCGATTTTTAAGTTATTAGACGTACAGTCTTGAAACTTAGTAAGTAGATTCCTCTCATAGGGTAGAGATACGCTACAAAATGGGTTTCGTGAAAATTGCCCTCAAGTGGCGTTGCGGGACTTAAGGGGCGTTATAGATAATTATTTTCATTTTTAAACTATTACAAGCACAGTCTTTATATTTGATAAGTAGATTTCTTTTATAGAGTAGAGATCAGCTATAAGAAGGTTTTGTGAAAACAGACCTCTAAATGGGGTTGTGGGGGATTTAGTGGCGCACTAGATAAATATTTTCGTTTTTAAACTACTTCACCTCCCTGCTTGAAAATTGGTAGGAATGTTTCTTTCATGGGAGTAAATATCCGCTACAAAACAGGCTTGGGAAAAATTGACCCCAAGGGGTGTTAAGGGCAGATACAAATAATTATTTCTATTTTTAAACTATTAGACGCACAGTTTGAAATTTGGTAAGCAGATTCCTCTCATAGGATAGAGATACACTACAAAATGTGTTTTGTGAAAATCGACCCCTAGGCCGCGTTGCGGGGATTCAAGGGGCGTTATTAATAAATTTTTTTTTTGCATTTTTAATTTTTTGGACGCACAGTCTTCAAATTTTGCTAAGCAGATTCCTTTCATAGTGTGCAATTCCCCTACAAAATTGGTTTTGTGAAAACAGACCCAGAAGTGGCGTTGCGGGGGCTCAAGTGGCGTTATAGATAATTATCCCCATTTTTAAACTATTAGACGTACAGTCTTGAAATTTGATAAGCAGATTCCTTTCGTAAAGTAGAGAACCGCTACAAAATGGGTTTCGCGGATATGAACTACTAAGTTTAATTTCGGGAGATTAAGAGGCGTAATTGATAAATATTTCCATTTTAAACTATTTGATCATCCTGCTTGAAAATTGGTAGGCATGTTCCTTTCATGGAATAGAGTTCATCTAACAAAGAGTAAAACGAAAATTGACATCAAGGAGGGTTAAGAGGGGTCAAGAGGAGTTACAGAAAAAAATTCCTGTTTTTAATTGTTAGACCCATATACTTGAAATTTGTTAAGCATGTTTCTTTTGTTGAATAGGGATCCACTAAGAATGTATTTTAAGCAAATCCAGTTCTGGGGGGGGGGTGCAGGGGGTTACTTGGACGAATTGACAAAAAAATTACTTTTTTCGAGCTACAAGGACTATAATAATGAAATTTGGTTTGCATTTTTCTTTTGTTGAGTTGAAATCCGCTAAGAGCGGTTATTTTGGAAAACGGCTCTCAACGGGATTACGGGGATATTGATAGTAAAACTTTTGGTTTTTTTTCTGTTAGATTTAGACTTGAAATTTGGCTTGCATGTTCAATTTACGGAGTAGAGATCCACCGAAAATTGGTTTTGCGGGAATCCACTTGGTTTTTGGGTTACGAAACAGCAAACATCATTCTATGCTTCAATTTTAGAGATTTTTAGAAAACACAAATTGGATGAGTTCTGCCCCTTTTTTTTATCAACAGGCGACAGTTACAGGTATAAGTATATTTTTCAATACAATCGAATTCTTAATGCAGGACTTAGATATCAATAATTTATACATATATATAAGCAGTAAAAATTTATAAAACATCATGAAATTCCCAGCGAAGCGGGCGGGTAACAGCTAGTCAAGCATATTATTAATAATAAATTGCGGAGTTATTTGGTATTAAGGAGACACAGTATGATTCAATTGACAATAATCGATCAATAATTCAAATCTAATTTTTTTAGCCAAAATTATTCTTTATATACTTTTCTATAACCTCACAAAATTTGAAAGATCTAAACTTAAGAAACACAGAATTATGATAGCTTTTACGTTTGTTTTTATTCACATCTCTTGGGAAATCAAAACTTATTTATCTCAGAAAGATAAAATAACTAGTTTGTCTTCATTTAAAATGCTAAGGCTTTTTTCCTATTGTGCCTAATGCTTTGAATTTTTTTTTTTTTTTTTTACTTATTGATAGTAGTACATGTAACAAAAGTTGGTATGCATTTTTGAATCAAAGCAATATTTATTTTTAAAAAATGATTGAACTCAGAATTTATAAATTTTTTAAGGGATTTTTAATAAGCATTCATAAAAAGTAGTATTGTACGAATACCAAACATGTATCACAAAACCCATATACTAACTTTAGTTATACATAGTTTGACGTACTTGTAAGTCAAATTTCATTAGGTGTACGTAAATTTTTGTAGGAGGAGTAGCTTTTTATAAAATCACTTCACAAATTTTAAGATTTTTCCTTAAAAAATTAAATGAAATTTTGAGCTCACAATCTGTTTTACATCATATGTACACATAGGAAACAACCAAAATTTTTTTGAAAATCCTTAAATTAAAATTTTTTGCGTATATCGTACCGTGTCCCCTTAAAAATTAAGATAACATGGTATTTATAGGATTTTTTTTTTCATTTGCTCTTCCATTGTCCCTTTTATTTCAGCAGCAACTCATTTATTTTTTTCTTTATTTCAACTATTCCTATGTCACTGATTAATCGCCAAAAATAAAAAAAGAAATGGCCCATCAATTATAACTTTCCTCAGTTATTGTCTTTGCGAAAACCGATATTGCTGTTAATGGCTCGAAATAAACTAGATTATGTTAATGGTTTAACTTGATTAACAAAACTAATAAATCAATAAAAAAGAAATTTCTCATTATATACATGTCGATTATTTTGCAGATAATGCTTTAACTAACCAATGTGACGTGTTTATTAATTCTATGTGTGTGTGTGATTAGCTCCATATATATTTGAACAAAAAACACTTTTAGCGAGCCATGAACTAGATTATATCATATTAGCTATTAATCTGTATAAGACAATATGTTTAGAGAAATCCTGTTTCTTAAAAATAAAACAGTCTGTTCATATTTTGCCTTTTTCGAACTCAAAATGGATCAGCTACGTAATATGAGCTGGTTTGTAGCCCCTTAAAACTTATCCGATAGATAATCCTTTTTTTTTTGGACTAAGCAATTAAAAATAGTTTCAAAATTTCAAAATTCAATTTTTTTTAAAAAAATTGCTTGTGCTGTATTTTTTTTTTTTTTTTTTTTTGTAACTGTATTTTGTAATTTATACGTTAATAATATATTTTTCTTTTCGATTATTTTTAATTTTAGAACTAGAAAAAAATATTTATCGATTGATGTTTACCTCTTTGAAAAGAGTGAGGTAGAATATTTCAGACAACTTTAATATTTGGAGAGTTATTTTTTCTGACTCGGAAAGTTTTGAACATAATTTAATGAAATTAGAGATTTAGGCTTATTTAAAAAAAAATTTAATTAGTTGTGCGGGGAAGAGGAAATGGTATCCGTAATAAGATAAATTCTTTAGAAATTATTTATTTAGTTTTATAAGTAACACTGAGAATTTTGAGCTCGTGAGTGAGACACATATGGATTTAGATAGCATCAGCTTCCACAGTGAGTGGTAATAAGTAATTATCAGTATTATATAAATTATTAGTTTCACTTAGGAAAAGTCAAACCCACCATAGAGATGTCGGATTCCATCTGCATCATCTTTGGGCAAAGTAAAATATTCTCCCATCACTTGGTAATACGGGAACATGAGGGATCCCGGTGTAGAAGAATGTGACAGTCCCAAGGAATGACCTATCTCGTGGGCGGCCACAGCGAACAAGTTGACTCCTAGTAAGAAAAACACACAGTTCTGCAATTACTAACCATATATTTAAATTATTAACGCATTTACTTACACATGCTTTTAATTACAATCAATTTTAAAATCCGTGATATATTGGCAGATCGGAATGATTTGGCGATACTTAAGTTCCAGTTGCCCGTAAGATTACGTAAATATTGGATACAATTTAGATCAATTTTTAGAAAAAAAATAATCTATAACTATCATATTAATTGAGAAATAGAAATAGTTGTGATTCTACTTTCACCATTTTATATAAATGATGTTTAAAAATGAACAATTCAATCTTGGTTGGAAAGTTTATGGCGTAACTCGTTTCAAACTTTTGTTTAGCTATATATACCATTTAATGATGAGTGGATTGGTTTTAAAAGCGTAAAAACCAGATGTGCCATAACGAAAAGGTTTTATTGTCTTAAATATCCTTAAACAACGACTTCTAAAGTGTTTTTGAGATACTTCTAAACTTGAACCCCCTTTTTAAAAGGTAAGCTTCCAAAATTATGGATATTTGGAAAAAGTCCCCCCATGAAGTTTTTTATTTCATTAGGTTGGCAGAAGGCAGAGGCATACGCGTGAAGGAGTTTCTATGTATGACGTACAGGTTGTGGTATCAAAGTTGAATTAAGCTCAATAACTAGTGAGAATTAATGATTATTGCATGTTCTTAAATTTACATAATGTCCAAATTCTCTACTTGACTCACTGCAGAATTTTTGCAAGTATGAAACAAATTTTTGTCTTCTTCATTTTGTTCGGATTTATAATGTTCTTTGTTAATTGACTATAATTCATCGCAATCGCGCGATGTGAATAAAACTAAATTAAGACACAAAAATACCCCCCATCCCCCTAAAAAAAACAGTTCATTGTGAAATCATTTTTCTGATTTATTCAGCAAAACCCGAACATTTTCTTTCTAATTGTCGCTATCGCCGACAGAACAATTCTAGAACCACCCAATTCAGATAAAATCTATGCATCTTCTAATATCCATGAATTGAAACCGAAATCAAAGTACTCTGCCTGTTTTTAACAATACATCCTTGAATAATGTAACGATATTTGTCATCCTATCATCAGGGAATCTATTTCATTTCCGCTTTTGCCTATAAAAAGGATGAATGAAAGTCTACTGTGCTGCAAAGAAACTAATTTTTTTTTAATGAAATACAAGTAAAGAAAAAAAAAGAGAGAAAAGAGTGTTTGTTGTACCCTCGTCTTCATCCTCCGGCTGAGAAGACAACCATCTCTCGTCTGCATCGAAGTGGGCATCTCCTCCGATCCCCTCGCCTGGGAAAAATGCATGGGCCAGAACAGCTCCTTCTCCATCAAAAGGATATCCGTCTCCATGTTGTCCTTTTAAAAAAGACACCAGAATGTCGGCTGATGGTCCTTGAACCTCTTCGAATGTCAAAGCAGACGCAGCGCTCCAGACTTCGAAGGCTTTTCGCAACTGTGAACGTACCATGCGGATGTCTGCCTTCGAGTCTCGACTCTTAACACTGAAAAGCAAATAAATACCTCATTGTTAACCATCAATGTTAACATAGTGATGAATTAGTTTTGCGGGAGCATAGCATTACAGTAATAGAATCTTATACGCCGTGATATGAATGATCTTAACTGATCAATTATTGCATTGCTGTTCGACAAAATTGAACATTTTGTAGAAGAAAAATTATATTGAAGAGTGATAATTTTAATGTGTGTGTTGTACATAGATTTCATCATACAGAAATAAAATAAAATCTTTTACATACAAAACAGACTCTATTCAAAAACTTTAATCTTTTTTTTACAGTTTAAAATATTAGCACCTTTATGACCTAACATTCTCAGCATTTACGTAGTCGTCATGGAATGTAATAAATAACAAAAATTAAATAACTTTATGAGGAATTATTTTGGTTATCTAATAAACCTGACACCTGTGTAATTTTACGTTTCAGATGGTATATAATAAATGTAAATATATGTGGAATGATAAAAGCAGCATTACTCATGAATATAGAACATCACATTTACATTAAATTAATTTCCTCTAAAACAAGTTATTAGGCACCCAGAAGTTAACTTATTAGATAAATAATACGCAAACTTATAATTCCTTAATGTCACGATAGAATACGAAAAAATATATTTTTACCGAAATTATTACTTAGCACAAAAAACTTAATTCAAATAACCATGACTTTCAATTCAAGTTGCTAAGACAATGAATTTGAACTCATCTACTCAAAACCATAAAAACCCATTGAATATATTATGGACTTCTGTCAACACAATCACTCTTTCCAAAACCATATACAGTCGGACCTCTATTTGACGAAGTCGCTAAGTCCAGGAAAAGAAATTCGTTATATATATGTTAAAAATTCGTTAAATAAATATTTATCTTTAAATATACTTTATAAACCAGTTCCAGGAAAAAAAAGGTTTGCAAAATAGAGGTGAGTAAAATGGAGGTCCGATTGTATAATAACTCTACTTCAAAAATGGGTAGTTTTTGAAGAATGAATTTTTGAAAGAAAAGTACGACGCATTTGTATATTTCTCAACGATATATTCCACTGCATTTCCATTTAAACTTAAATCATACCACATATAACACATAAAAAAAATTACCGCAAAATCTGGCGTATAACGAGCAATTTTAACACAAAAAATAAGATCGAAATTTACGAGTGCGCGTTTTACGACGGGTTTAAAAAAAGGATAGTTTCGGAAATTAAAAAAAAAGAGATCAGCATAAGAAAAATTAGACTTTGCATGAATCGGAATACTGTTTATTTGAAGGAAATGACATGCCTAATGGAATTAAAAAAAGGACTCTGATTCTAAAAGTATACTATTTTTTTCCAAATCCTGGGATAATACCTCGAATAAATGGCTTGAAAAAACATACCAGTATTGTACACACACACACTTCTTGTTTCTTCGTGCGCGTTACACGACGAATATACCTAAAAAAATGCAGCTTGAAAGTATGGGTGTGCGTTATACGCCGGTGCGCGCTATACGCCAGATTTTACAGAAAATTCAATATAAATTTTTAAATTTCTACAACCAATTCTTGAAGAACAGTTTCTACTTCTCGATTTCACAGCGGTTCGATTTCTCGATTCGCTTCTCGATTTCACCTTTTTTCACCCGCTCCCCCAAAACTTCAGCCAAGCCAGCCTCATGTGTGGATGGTATGGTCGTTCCTCTACACTCTAACATTCCTTGGTGGTGACAAAGAATACAATGCCAATGTTGTTTTAATATGCAAGCGGTTTGTCTTTCTCGGGTGACTTGTAGGGCTGTTCAAGAGTGTGCAGGACTTGAAGACATCTGTCGATTCATTCCCGTCGTCCTCCCTCACTCAAGGAGGTTGTGATATATTTTTCTTGAGATCACAGCCCAAATGAGCGAGGAACGAATCGAGGGAAAAGTGATTCCACAACAAATCTTCTTTCAAAATGATCCACAGGTCTGATATTTATATTCGTTCATGTAGAAAACAATCAGGAACAGTGACGAGCGAATTAAAAATATTTTTTGCTTATAATTCAATAGTACTGGATAACTAAACAATAGTGAAAGAAAATAGTATATTCAATATAACTTACTTTTATAATTATATGTACCATGAAATATAGAAATAAGAAGGGGAAAAAAAAAGATTAAAAAAAAAGCTTCACCTGTGTAGAACAAAGTTTTATTTTCATTTTTTTTTTAATCTAAAGCCCCTAATTTTTTTTTTTATATCTAAAGCCCCTAAATTCTCTCATAAAACAAACAAAAAAACTGGACAACTTTTTTTCTTTAGGTATATGTACATCAAAAACTTAACAAGTGTTAGAGAAACCTAATTTTCCAAAACTGCAGGAAAAATATGTGTGATTCTGATAATAAATATCTTACTATTACAACGATAAAAAATGTCAGTCGCAAGCAGATGAATAAGCATTCGAATAAATACACATATTTCACAAGTCACAAAAATAATTGTTTCACAAAAATGAAGCAGACTTTCAGCTGCGTTAGACATGTGTTTTCTTTATAACTGAACAGTTGCACAAATCACACACATTGCGTTGAGCATATTCCTAAGGAGGAAGTTCTCCATAATAGTTAAACCCACACACGAATAACTATAACTCATGGATACATTGAGTTTAACATGACCCTTTGAATCATCAAGACCATGACAGACAAAACATTCGATTTTACGCTCTGAGTATAGAATGTATCATGACGTTAAATTCATCGTTCAGTTAGCCTTGGAAAATTAAGAGATCAAAAGAAAGCCCAAAACATGTTTTAACTATCATGTTATTTTACGAATGACTGATGTAACGTGACGATTAGCGCAATTTTTGTTATAATAATATTCAATTTTAGTGACATGATGCAATCAATTAAAAAAATCTTAAGACATAGTCAACATGCATAAAATAGGAAAACTGAAGTATAAAATAGGACTTTTAATCAAAATGAAATACTATTTTTGTTTTGGAAAATTAATTACACGAGATACAATGCACTAATGAAATTAATCTTACCAATGAATTTCGTTATATTTTAAAAGAAAAGGTACCTAATTTTACAGTAAAAAATTGTATTGAAAAATAATCACGGACTTACAATATAAAATGTTGAAGAAGGTATTTTCATGTATGCAAAAGGGTTTATATATATATATTTTGAAAGTGGACCGTATCGTTAGTATTTTACTGTTAACTTTAATGCGCTTTTTAAGTTTGGTTCGGCATTATGAGTCGTCTCTTAAAGAATTTATCAAATAATCTCAGGGCGACTTTATATTTTTAGTTATGAAAAATATTTTTGATTCATCTTTAGGTCAGAAGTCTGAAGGAATCCAGAATTTCTTTAATCATCAAAATCAGTCATCTGAAATTTAATTTTTGTCAAAAGTTTTGTATTAAAAATCCTGCGATTTATTTCATTGTTGGAAATTTTAATTAATATTTTTAAACATGGTTTTCATTGTAAATTTTTCAAATTTATTTATATTAGAACATTTTAGAATATTCTTTTTGATGTTATTGGAGCTATTCTAGTTTATTCTCAGTAATTAATGGTGACTTATATCAAACCACCAAACTACATCTGCATTATTCACTGTCTTGTTGATTGCTAGTTCCCATGATGTGATAACGGTCAAACACATTCAATTTCTTTTCTCTTCTGAGAAGAATTTGACATGCAGTAATACTTATTCTGCACAATAGCTTTAGGAAGATCAAGATTAGAACCCAGTGGCGTAACGTACACCCCCGCATCACGGGGGAGGGGGGGCAAAGCTTACTGCCACCAAGTACCTCCCCCTTTGTAAAATCCCGCTTGGGGCCACAAAAACTGACTTTGCAGGGGGGGGGGCTAAAATATTCTCCGTTACGCCACTGTTAGAACCCACAACTCGAACGTTGTCTATCACGAAAAAGGGCAACCGTAATCCCCCCCCCTTTTTTTTTCTTATGATGAATTAGCATCTGGTCAAGATTTTTTATGTGTTATATGGTTTAAATATAATTAAAACCGTTAACTGGTAGAAAATTAAAAATAAGCTCCCACACACACTTTTGTTTTATTCAATTCTATATAATTTAAATTTTTTCGCTATGAGTATTCCTTAATGCAAAATGTGTTTGGACAGTTTTATTATATATAAATTACTACGTATTATTCGTGATGCAGCACATATTCTGCGCTAAGTCTAATAATAACTGGTTTAAAATCTAAAAAAAAAAAATCTTAATCTTATAAACTTTATCGATAATATATCACATTATATTTTTTTAAATGTTATTTATACAGCCCCTTTACATTTATCCTAACCAAAAGAAAAATTATGATCAATAGGTAAATTGTTGTGGCTTTTAGCAAAATTTTGAAAAGATCTATAGTGAAAAGCTGTTCTATAATAAACACAAATAAAAGATTAATCTTAGAATATTCTAGCAACTAGTTTCCAATAACTGTAAGGTTTCTTGTAATAAGGATTTTCGCCTATAAATAATTTCAAAATTTAAAATAAAACAAACTGACATCACGTTTTTAAAAATGCATATAATGCATAAATATATTGTAGTTCTATCAGTTCCATTTTTTTAGCACGTACTTACTAATTTCATTGTTGCATTATGTAGTGTGTAAAATATTTTATCTTCATAAGTTTCATATTTAAATATACAAAATTTCTCACAAATGTTCACAAAAAAAATTTAATTAACCTTTAGAATATTCAAGTAAATTAAAGATTTGTTCATTGTTTCACGAAGCGATTCAAAATGCTTTGTTATTTCATTATTTGATTCAATCATCTTAAACTACAGGGAGTAGTAGTACATTGTATTTGTAGTTAATAAAATGTATCAACAAACTACGTTTCAGTTTCAGCTTTTCTAATTATTCATAAATCCCTTTTATAAGTGAACCGTATAAGTAGTGCTACCTACCAATATTTTCACTGTTCCTACTCATGTGAAACTAAAATAATCAGTAATACATCATGCGACCACATGCTACTAAAAACAGAAGCAAAAGTACTGTGTTTCTAAATTTATGTTCTGTTTCTTCGGTAGAGGTAACTGAATAACTCAGTCTCCTATGCAGAAAGACATGTGTTTAGATAGTTATGCTAAGGTCAGGAAGAAAAAAAAAGGTCAAGTGCAGGAGTTCTTTCAACCCACAATCTCTCACCCTGTCCCAGATGAGTGTTTCTGGTTCATTTCAATACCTCCCCTTGCTTCTGAAAACATAAAAATGCAGAACAGAAATGGAATGGTTCATTTTTGCATAAAAGGGGAATGGGGAGTATATTGGGAAGAATGGGGTTCATTATAATTTTTTTTAACCAACTTTTATTATAATTGGAAATGAATGTTTTTCCTCGTATTGGGGTGTAACCTTAAATTCGAGAATTTTATTTTTTGTCAGACTAGTGAACATTCTTCCCTAAAAATATTACTGTACATTATTAATCCAGAAAAAAAGTATAACATAAATTTGTACGTACCGTATTTACTCGAATCTGAGTCACACTTTTTCCAATGTTAGTGCTACTGAAAATCGGATGCGGCTTAGGATCGAAGTAGGGGGGGGGATTGTTCGATGGGCTATTAAGAGCAATTTCAGCTTCATGTATGTATTTAAAAGTTTATAATACTGATAAAATAACTAACTATTCACTTCTTATTAGTTCTCATTTTAAATTTCTTTCAACTTTGTAAAATTCGATATCGATGAACCATTTTACACTATTTTTTATATTTCACAAAATCTTGTTGAGAATTTGAGGTGCGGCTTAGAATCGATGTGGTTTAGATTCGAATAAATACGATATTATAAATATATAATGCTATTTCTTATTATTACTAGATATCCTTGCTAATCTTTATCGAGAATTTAGAAAATCAATGAAAAACACAGTTGCAAGCTGTTTCGAATTTTTTAAATTGTTTAAAAAAACCACCGATGGAGTTAGTTTTCACCGCGAAAAGGTCATTTTTAAATAAATCATTCAGTTTTGTGTCACTGAATTTTTTTATAAAACGGTATTTCAATAACACTGGAATTAAATAATTTTAATCAATAATTTTACTAAATTATATCACACTTAATAGTGAATAAACATATCTCTCATTTAAGACTATCAAAAATTTTAATTGAATCATTATATACCATAACATTTCAGTTAAATGCAATCAATTTTGGAAAATAATAGTTATATATATATATATATATATAATCAATATACCTCTCTTCCTAAAAAAATAAACTTTGATATTCAAAAACACCATAATAAGAGAAAAAAAAACAATTTTCTTTAAAAATCGTATTAATCTAAAATACGACTTTTGAAAATAATACATCAATTTATTTTACAGTCATACAAAGATTCAAGAAAGATTACATTCCTTACACACCTCTAATTTTTCTTTTCTCAAAGGAAAAAGAAATGCGAGAAATGTCTTATAGTATATGTTGTTCTCGCATTGATATTTATTATTTATTTTATTTAAACTTATCAAAAGCCAATGTATAAACGAACATAATAAATGCAAATAAGTACTTAATTAAGTGAAATTGCTTTTAAGATGTGTTTCAAAACTTTGGTTCGATGTCTGCTAATTAAAACAAAATGATTTTACATCTTTATCCAGCGCTTTCTACTTTTTGGTATATCAGTGTAAAAATGATACTGTAATAACTCAAATAGTTTGCTTTCAGATATGAGTCAACCCAAAGAAACATTGACAAAAAAATTGGTAGTATAATGTTACATTGGCATAGTACATATTACAAACATTGGCAAGTATAATATTATTTACAATTATTTTCATTTGTCCTTATTTAACCAATGTCGCAATCTCCATTTTTTTTATATGTCTGTGAGCTTAAACGGTACTGATCATGAATGAATTTAGGAAAACTAGAATGAATTTCGGAACGAAACTGAAAATGAATTTAGAAAACAGTTTTGATTTTAAAAAAAACAACAAGAAAACGATTCTTGTAAATATATATCAAATCATCAAACTGCTCAAAAATTTTCATTTGATTTAGATGAAGGTTATAATTCCCCATGATTTAAATAAAACTCATTCATATTGTACTATGAAAAACGCACAAGCGTATAGTGAAACAGGTCCGAATATTCGGCATTTGTCAAAGTATCCTTGGGATGCAGCATTAAGCAGAAAATATTAACATTTATAAAATTTATTATTTTATGAATAGTAACTTATTTAAAATAACTAAATAGTTTAATATTATAACTACTACAACACACATTTTCAATATTTAATTTAAATAATGAAATACATCTGAAAACAATACAAATAAGAAAATTATTAAGCATAATTTATCTCCGAAATTGCATGTTAAAAGTATATAATCATAACATAAAATAACAAATGTTTACAATTTTATAGATATTAAATTAGAATATTTTAAAAATATCCAAAGAACACAGCAAAGATTGTTCATTGTTAAACTCTTAACTCTAGTCCAGTACAATTTAATTAACTGTTGTTTCAACAACTCAAATAATTAAAATGAAAAACGTTACGTAATCCTCGAACATGTTTTTCTATTCGTTTTTCTGAAAAACAACAATAAAAAGATACCTGTAAACGAGCGTTTCATTTTCGGTTCACTTTTCATTGACGTTTGACCAAATACGACTCCCCCGCGCACCTAATACACGTTACTCGTGGAATGAGCGGAGAGTAGAGAGCGGCCTTTTTAAGAAGAACAGAGCCTTGGAAGTGGTTGTCCACGTGACCAATACACTTCCGGTCCGTATTATGTGCTAATGAGCGGAAGAAAGGGGGTTTCGATAATCAATTTATATTCCTTTTCCTGCCTTCTGGAAGTACGATGATAAGAACAGCAACACGCACACAACTGTAAACTGATACTTACAATGTTGCCTTACAAGAGTGTTTGGATTCGATATTCCTCCCAAACTCCATGTAAAATTGGGAATAGAAGACATACTATTAAGTGACGTAAATCGAGTCACTTATTTTTGTGTAAGTTTCAGCATACAATAGTTAGATATTGTGTTAAAGGTGGTTTATTGGTATCAAGATATGAGGACCAGTACCAACAACCTAGATCAGTGACTCTTAACACTTTTTTCAATTGCGCTAATTCTAATAAGCCCAATTTCACAAAGTTTTATCCTTTGTTTTTAAGTGCTCTCAATTCGGCTCAATACCTACCCGAATGTAAAAACGCAAACAGCAAGTTGTAAAAGAAAAACTACAGTGCTATATATACGAACCACAGACCTATCTCACCAATCACTATGTGTCGAGTTAAACGAACTCTGAAGAGTTTCTAATTGCGAAGTTTTGAAATTTATTGAACAAGTCGTCATGTCGTATAATTTATTTTTTGTGATCTATTTACTTTTTTTTTTTTTTTTACAAGAACACTGGCGATTTTTTTTTTCAATCAGAGAAGATGCAAATTTACTTTTTGTTGTACAATAAACTTTAAAATTCTACATTTTTTTACAGATATTTAGGTTCCATATATATATTATAAGGATTCATCAAACAGTTGCAATGGCTTATGATACATTATCCAGACTTAATATGCTCTTAGTAATAAAAATAAATGGAAAATTAATTTTACTGGGCTTTTAGATACGAAACGAAAAGAACACTATTTGGGGGGGGGGGGTTGGAATCCAAATGTCTAATTTCATGTCAAAGAAACTCCATTTTAATGGAGGATATGGTTTTTTTGTTATTGACAAACAGCAATATTGAACACTTGTTATGCATGGAGTCTTATCAGGTTATTAAAGAGAAACTAGGCCATTCCATCAGGAAAGGACAGTCTGCGTAATGATTTCCATGACCTTAAGCCCTATTTAACTTACCTATGGTTTTGATAAAAATCGTTATCATGCTAGGCATACTCCTAGTTATCGGACAACAATCAAGTGAATACCAACTGCTCGACGTCTCCAAAGATGTTTTCACCTGTCATCGGGTCTCAGATCACAGTAGGATTAATCGCTGTTAACAATTCTACTTCAATTCGTGAAATTCCATGTCGATGCTCTTGGCTCCACAAAATGCTCCTCATAATGTTCTACTGCGAAGGTGCAGTGATCTCCGTGACCTTAAGACCCTATTTGTTGAATAGCTTTTCGATGGTTAATTCAGTCACTGGTATCTCAGTTAACGTCAAATCGTTCATAAGGACGCACATGGATCGACAACTAGACGATCACTTTGTTTTCACGCTCTGTCGTCGCTCTCGGTCGTGCAATTACCTGCTTGAAGCTTTGTACGGTCATGGTGTACTCATTCTGTCGACACCATCCCTCCGATTTAAATGTCAAGCAATACTTCAATATGACCACCCTACCTCTTCTACTTAAATTACTCGATCTCCCTCAAATAGGGAAATATGTTCAGAAAAATTCGTGAATCCCTCAACGATTCAATGGCATAGTTCAATGAAACCACATCCAGGGGCCTACAGAAGGGTGAGATTTGAGGGTTCAAACCTCTCCCATTGACCAACAGGTATCTTCGTCTAGGTCAGTGGTTTCAAAAGTGGTCCCTACGGACCCCCAGAGGGTCCCGGCCCCCGATATTATTCAGATGTCCATGGAAAATTAAATTTGATTTGGGGATCCCTGAACAAGGTTTAATATAAAATTTTAAAAATTTCGATCAATTTATATTTTTATGGAAATTTCAATAGTTCACTTGAATACTTCCGAATGGGTGTTGAACCCTTTTGCGCGTAGACTAACTCAGATCCCAAACACAGATGAATCCATACTAATACAGGAACATCTTTTTGAAACATCCACAAATGAGGGGTTTGGACCAATGTTTGAACAAGGATTCTGGTTACAAAAATAGATCCCAATTTTATTTCCTGCATTATAGGTTATTGTACAGAAGTTGCTGACTACTTTCTAGTCTTTCAATTTGGCAGAACTTGGATTCAGCACCGTAAGGATACCTCATTACAAAAAAAAAAAAAAAAAAACAGACTAAAAACTAGTGTTTGGGAGGGAGGAGGTTGCGGTTCTAGTCATAAGCATTGAGACAAACATAAATACACTCATAACCAGTGGCGTAACGTACACCCCCGCAACCCCCGTATTGCGGAGTGGGCCAGGCGTTCTAGGGAGCCCCAAAGCCTGACAGACGCCAAGTACGTATTTGGACTTGGGACCCAAAACCTAATTTTGCAGTGGGTCCTTAGTATTCTTCTCGTTACGCCACTGCTCCTAACATGTCATCAAGTTCATCCAAGTCATTATTTTTTTTTATTTTGTATTAAATAAAAGTTATAATCTCAATAAATAATTCTTCAACAAATGTAATTTTTAATTTGTAATTTTTATACTATGCATATATGTAACTTTCTCACTTGTGGGTCCATGGGCAAGTTTTGACTTTATAAGGGGGGTCCACGGATTTAAAAAAATTGGGAACCACTGTCTAGATCTTTTTCAAAGTATAACCCTTTCCTTGAAAGTAGTCTGCGTACGCCACTGACCACATCCGCATGGAAGTTATTCCTTAACATTGGGATTTCCTGTATTGTGCCCCATTCTGATACTCCGTAATACAATATGATAGAGCTTTAGCTAACCAATCAGTAACCGCCAAAAGTTTATAATTAGCTTATTCTACTCTATATGGTATATGCTTACGTAATTTCGTCCCAAGCAGATAAATACTTAGTGCGTTATTATGTTATAGAGTGTACATGTATATAAGTGAGAGAGTCTGCATTTATATATGTGTGTGGGTATATACATACAAGCGTATATAAATGTTTATGTGTATTCTGTATTAAAAATATATGAAATATTTTTTATTCAAGATTTAAATTGATATACTACAGTCAAGAAATACTAAATAATACTTTTTATTAATTTTCATTTAAATTTATTTGTAAAATATTAATCAGAATCTAGAAAATATTTAAAAATATAATACACCACACATAAAACACTATTGTTTTTTTCCCCATTAAAAGGGAAAAATTTTAAATAAAATTAAATGTGAAAAAAGCAATATTATTTCAGAATTTATACTAATCCGATTGTATTTCCAATCAAATTTTACATTTTCCATCATGAAGATTTTTAACTATTATCATTGGTCTTGAAATATTCAAAAAAGCTTCTAAAAATATTATTGAAATTCTTAAGAGAACTAAGCACAAACTTCTGCTGGAATTAATGCTTTTTATAAAATTAAGCCATTAATTACCTTCTTGATTTCTTAGTACATTTTTACGACATCGTGAAATTGTTGATAACATTGACACTTATTACAAATGCGTGGTCAATGGTGTCGTTGGTATCTGACTGATCTCGAAACATTTTGTTAAGTGAAATATGAGGACTTTTTTGTGGTTTTCAGATTTGTTTAATAAATTATTTGAGGAAAAGGCTAAAGCTGTAAAGAAAAAAAATTAATATCTCAAAAAGGGAAAAAACTGCTGAAAATGTATAAAAATTTACACAAACGTGGGCCGCTCTGAACAAAATGTTTTGTGGCCATGGTAGCCTAGTTGTCATCATCATTAACTCTTACACTGCATTTTCTAGTCACGGGCTCGTATTCAAAACTTTCTGAAAACCAACAGTATAGAGCAATGATTCCCACAAAGTGGTCTATATAGACCCCCAGGGGTCTATGGCAAACTGCAAGGGGTCCACGGCAGCAAAAAGATAATATGAGGGGTCCATGAGTTGTAAATGGGGGTCTACGATTGTGGTTCTCATTAAACCAGATTGTGACTTTAATTTTAAAGGAAAATTTAATCAAATGAAAACCAGATTTTACATTTAACATATTTATTTAATAAGGTTAATTTGCAGTTATAAGGTGATAGCATAAATTTTATTGAAGCAAGGACCATCATTTTAGTGTTTCTTGTCAGAATTAAGCTAAAGGAGTATAATATTGGACGTCGCAAATTTTCCCAGTTTCTAAATTGGCCACCGATAATCTGCCAGGAAAATGACGTTTTAACCTACGTTCAACATTTAAATTCCCTTTATTCAGATTTTGAAACTAGGTTTGAGAATGCTTTGACTATATATATGGTAATTACACAGAAGGAAATGAATTCATGTAGTCACATTGGGAAAAAAAATGTCACATTACAAGAGGAGCTGATTGGAATAGGCAGTAGCGGAGATATTAAAGCTTAGAAACGGATGCCAGCAATTTTGGCTTTAAAAAGATATACCTATTATTTATCTCGAATTATGGAATATTGTGAGAAATTTTTTATTGTGTGCTTTTCCTAGTGTGAAGGAGCTTCATTAACAGTTATCGACTGGACACGACTAACCAAGGAAATCTAGGGTTAAACCTGATAAGATTGATAGCCAATGTTGAAAATTTGCTATTGAAGCACCAGATTCATCCCTGACAAAAAAACATTAGTTTATTTATCAGTTATTTTATGAACCATTTAAATTTAATTTAATTAAATGTGTTTTTCTTAAGTTTTAAACTATATACTTCACTACATCTATAAATTTAAATCTTTTAAAATAATTAGCTCTTACCAGCTGTCGTAAACACATTTAAGCTGACACATTTGCAAAAATTCAATATTATGTAAGCAGGGGTCAACCCCAAACCGAAAAATAGGGCAGGGATCTATGAGAGGGCTGATGCACGTTAATCTGTCGAAGCTCCAAATCCTCTTGTTGGCATGGAGTGGAAGTTAGAAGAGGAGTGCCAGATCGTCGTTCCCGTCGCTCTCCAGTAGCTCAAATATTCGAGGTCCATCGCGAATAGACCTGGTATTGCTTTCAGCATGAGACATTAATAAACCCTTTCTCATTCATCGAGAAAAATGCGTATGAAAGAATTTCCAGCTTTTGAACATTTATATGTTACATTACTATTCATTTTTGAAATGACCTAGGAAATATCTGTATTTTTACAAAAAATAGAAAACCTTTTATCTTGGTCACAATATGGAATCACTTAAAAAACGCCCGTTATATTTATATAAGTGGTTGTAAATTTTTTAGTAATAATGCGATGATTTTTATAAGAGTAGGTCAAAACAATTCTTATGTATTGCATAAAATAAGCTCAAAAATTTTTTCACTCACACAGAATTAATTATATCTATAACTATCATAAGAATCCTTGTCCCATTTCAAACCCCCCCCCCCAAATAATAAAAAGCATTTTGCGTAAAACATATTTTAAAGTCTTTAACTGGATGTTGGAAATGGCATCCACTTTTTAAAGTAAAACTGCTATATTTTTTTGTACTGGTAAATAAAAAAAAGCTTGATATTTTTATAGACCGAATAAATAAGCCTTCAAAATTAAATCATAAAACATTTTAGTCAATTTCTGACGAAATCCGTGATTTTAAGGCAGTTCGATACCTTTCTTAATATAGATATTGCAGTAAAAGAAATTCATTGGTTATAAATATATATTGCGTATGAAACACTCAAAATTCAGAAAGGACTACCAGGTGTCCATGTTTGTATTAACGAATAACTTAATGCAAGTTTCATATATTTTTTTATGGCAAATTTCATCAGCGTCAACACATTTTTTATTACAAGAAAAAAAATGCATTTTAACTATTGCGTGCCTAAAAAAAGTTGGTTATTTAGGGTAACTTTTGAGTTTTAAATCTGAATATTGAACTGCACTTCAAACTACTTGAAGATTAAATTTTTCAGTCTATGGAATTTCAAATGCAATATTCCTTTTTTATTCAGCATATTGCAAAAATGATGCATATGCAATACTGAAATACTTATACGTACAGGTACGTCTTAAGACTCTCTGAGGCCCTGGGCCCAGAGAAAGCTTAAGATTTTTGAGGCTCTGGGCCCTTATGCAAAGGTAGGCCCTACCTGAAATCTTTAAAAGTAGACAGCATCTAGCATGCATTGTCAAATGCTCGTTCAAATGGTCATTTGAAACAAATAAATGTGCACGACTCACAATCTCAAAAACCTAGGCACAAACTGGTTCGACCGATGGCCGCATTTCGACTAAATGAGTTGAAGGATTGTTTATGGTATTAGGCCTAGGCCTAGACATGGACAACGGTCATCACAAAAAAAAACAGTCTTAACACTTTTGCCAATTGAGATGTAGTTTGAAATTCCCTGTTTTTCGGAGAATATGAACGGGAATAATATTTGACCATTAAAGTAATCCGAATCATGATCTTATTAAAACAAAGCCGAGAAAGCGCAACGAGGCCTCCACTTAAGGCGAGGCCCTGGGCCCGGGCCCAGTTGGCACATTCCTTAAGACGTCCCTGTATACGTATACTGCATGCATAAAAAAAGAAAGATTGCTTACATAAATTTTGCAACTGTTTTCATTGGAAAATGCAACATTCAGGAAATTTCAGAGGCTTAAGGAAACTTACTGTAACACTTTAAATAATTTTTGGTGCTATTTAGATAAAATGGCTGCCACTAAAAGTACTATTTTGCAGAGAAATACAACGTATACTAACACAAATTGTCAATATCAAATCAAGTATAAAAGTCCGAATTATTAATAATTGCAACAATTTTTTTTTGAAAATTTTACTGCCTTATCATATAAAATTCGTTTCAGAACTATTTCGGCAATAGAACCGTTTAAAAATATCGAAGAACAATACTGTAAGTAATTGAAACTTTGTGTAACTAATCTCTTTCAAAAATGGCGCCATTTTGAGCAAGCACTTATAGCAATTGAAAGGATAACAGATCCTTTCGATTTAAGATCAGCTACGCTATTTACAAGACCACAGTATGTTTTTCTTTCCCCCATTCTGTCCAATACAGCCCTCTTATTTCAGATGTCGAAAAAAACCATCTTTGATTCGAAGCAGCCACCGCTTGTTAGAAATTCGATACCTCAGGAACCGCCTCCAACTTCGCTCAGATTGTAGGGGTTACAGTAAGAAAAGTAAAAATGGAATGAATTTATTGGCTGTCAAATTATTCGCCAAATTTTCTGACACTTGTAGAGTTCTAGCTGGAACTACCATATTTTTCCGTGTATAAGTTGAGAATTTTTAAAACTTTTTTAAAATGAAGGTAAAAAGATCGACTTATATACACGGATCTCAGGAAAAACGTAGTATTAAAAAAACTTATTTTTGTTTAAAATTCTTTCTAAGTCATGCAGAAGCACTTTTGATCTTTTAACTTTCTGGGTGTTTTGAATGAAACTTTAATTTTAAAAGAAGAAAATATTTAATATAAATGCTTCAAAATCATAATCAGATAATTCGTAAAATTCACATGAACTCATTTGGATCTCATGATCATCTTATAGCGAGTTTTTTTCTCCAAAGCATGAAACATGTGTCAACGATCACGTGCTGTATACGAATTTATCTTCCCGTTCAAATTTCGAAGTATGTCTAGCATATACATTACACAAGATAACAAATGAATGGAAAAATGTGATGACTTCAGAAAGAATTACCAGAAATAAATCTATTGCCTCAGGCTTTTTACTCTGATTGGAAAATATTCCTCCCGTTTTACCCTCCTGGCAACGCTTTCGCCCTCATGAAGACATGTTTGAAAATTAAAAGAAATTTTCATTTTGGCTTACATACGGGTTTGAATTTTGAATAAATTTCTGAAGAAAAAACATATTTTCGTAAAAAACAAACATATAGTCAAGAATATACGGCCCGTGCCAGGCAATGGAAAAATTTGAGGTAATTTATGACTCAAAATAAGAACAATAACGGAACCGCATTCGTAGTTAGCCAAATATATCCTATGTCAAATATATTTTAATATAAAAGAAAAAAATATTTTTGAAATTGATAATAATTCATCATGCAATTTTGAAAAAAATAATAATCTAATTAAAGTCAAATAATTATCGAATGGCAATGAATCATAATTAACAAAAACGTGTATAAAATTTATGCAAAAAAGTATGAAAATGTCAATGAAATCACTGATTATAATTTATGGTTGCACAATATTCTTAACTTTCTAATGTTAAGTTTCCAATACCGAGTTTCGAATTTATTTTTCTGTTTATAGTGAATGTTCTGCATTTAGGTGCAACTTTCTGTTTGCATTTTTTCAGTGGAAGAAAAAAACAAATGTCATTAAGGCAACATCTCAATAATTATTCCTTAAATGGGAAGATCAGTACACTATATTTTAATACAAAAGATTTAAAATAACATTTTATCTATACAGTTAAACGTGACACAACTTAATATTTCGACATAACGTCGTGTGATTATTGCCGTATTATTTTTAATTACAGTATATACGCGTGATTTCTCCTGGAAAATATAGAAATAGTTCCTTATAAATATTTTTATAAAGTATATGTTTTCAAATGCTGGTAAAAAAAGGTTAAATTACAAGTTTACTAACAAGAGGCTTTCCCTCAGGCTTCATATTATAACTGTGAAAACTGGTTTAACGGTGAGTGAGTGAGTGAATATTAACGTCGCACAGATTAGCAACACGAGGGCTTTTGGCGACGGTCCGCGTAATTTTGAACCATGGTCAAGTGACGCGGACGACACCTGAGCTGGCACCTCCCCCCCTCTTAACTACCACACCACACCAACGGGAGGACGTTTGAGCTCTCGACAGATTTAACGTGCATCGCTCCCCTACACGGCGGATCTTTAGTGGTACTAGAATCGAACTCATGACACGTTAGCCATGATCCGATGCCTAGACCACTCGGCCACCGCGGCCACCTGGTTTAACGGTAATGATTCAATGATAAATTCGATTCGGTTTGAAAATTATTACTGCCTCGCAAATATTTATTTTCTAATCGTCTAATGCGATAACTTTTTCTTAAAAAATTGATATTTATTAGTTTTTTTATCAATGTTATTTTTATTGAATAATAAATTTTGTTTAAACTTTTTTTGTCTTTACAATTACATTTCGAGTTTGAAGAACACATATTCTAAAACCACTCAAGAGCTTTCCAAGTAGGACAATAGCAAGAAAATAACATTTTAGAGGGTATTATTCCAAATTGGGGGGTATTAGTTTTGTATAAAAGTGTTAATTCTTCCGTTCAAAGAGGATACACACTACATGTCAAATTAAGAACTGTTATTATTATTTTTTTTAAACATTCTATAGCATCCGTTATATCAATTCTTATAAGCTAGATTATATTGAGACCCATTACAGCTCCCATATAATTAGAAAAAAATCATTCCCAGATAACAATTGTTATGTTGTAAACATTTTAAAAAATTTGTAAGAATTGACTAATTAGGAGTGCAAAAGTTCATCTTCAATTTAAAAATGTGTTTATAATCGAAAATAATTAAATGTATCACAAATTTATTCGAAATAAATAACTTAAAAAAATAAAATTTATAATAAATTCTCTAAAGGGTATATATCATTATACGTATATTATATATATTCCAAACGTCAATAAAAATAGGTTTCACAAATTAAATATATCATTATTGTTTTAAAGCATCAAGAAAGCACACGGTGTTTGATTAATTACATTCTAATTTTTGCTCATGTAAAAAAAAAATCAGATTTTTTAAAAAATAATGCTTATAACTCAATTTTTACGCACAAATCTAATCAACAAGTATTTCTTTTTTTTTCTTGATAGTTTTACAGAATAATTTTAAAAAAATTAATAATGAAGTATTTTAAAACTTTGAATGGAGGTCATGTATACAATTCTGTCAGTAATCGCTTTAAAACAGTCATAGACTAAAAAAAATTTTCTTCGCAGCGCATTTTTTTTTTTTTGTTGAAATATTACTCGATTGTCTTTCTTTCTTTTTATTTAGTTAATAACTTTGCATATTACTCTCTAATTGCAGATTTTTTCCCCTGGTCTTGTTTTTTACTTCTAGTTCATTTTTGTTAGCAAAAAGTAAACAAAAAAGAAGCTCCATGGTTTAAAAAATTTTCTTACAATAAAATTAGAATTCCGTAAAAATATCATTTGGCTTGAGTTAACATCACACTATAAGTTGCAAAATGGCTATAAAATGATGCATATCTTAAGAGGATACAGTACGATTCAATTGACAAAAATCAATCAAAAAATCAAATATCTTAGCCTAAATTATTCTTTAAACACTTTTCTATAACATCACAAAATTTAAAAGCTCTAAACTTAAGAAACGGAGAATTATGATGGCTTTTACATTCGCTTTTATTCACATCCCTATAGCAAATCAAAACTTTAAACGAACTTATCTCAGAAAAATAAAATAACTAGTTTGTCTTCAATTAAAATGCTAAAGCTTTTTTTTTTCTATAGTGGCTAATGCTCTGATTTTTTTTTAATTTTTTTTTTTTTACCTATTGCTAATAGTACATGTAACAAAAGTTGGTATGCATTTTTGAATCAAAGTAATACTTATTTTTTTTAAATAATTGAACCCAGAATTTATAAATTTTTTAAGGAATTTTAATAAGCATTCATAAAAAAAAGTATTGTAAGAATACCAATCAAGTTATTGCAAAACCCATACCAACTTTTGTTACAAATATTTTGACGAACTTGTAAATTAAAAATCATGCTTGTACGTAAATATTTGTACACACACACACAAGGAGTAATATTTTAAATCACTTCACAAATTTTTTAAGTTTTTAAAAAAAAATTAAATGGTTAGATTTTTATGAAATTTTGAGCACAAATCTGTTTTACATAGTATACACACATAGGAGGCAACCAAAAAAAATTTGAAAATTTTTAAATTAAAAATTTTTGCGTAAATCGTACCATGTCCTCTTAAATCTTCATCTACGGTAAAGTATAAAGTGCCAAACCTGAACTGTTCTAACACTATTTCTAATTTTTACATCTGTCATGAACTCTAGATAAATTTTCGAACGTTAATGGCAAGAAGACTGACACGAGGTTCTGCGCCTACGCGAGAGTATTCTGTGATTGTACCTCAAAGACATAGGTTGGTAAGTTCCACCAGCGAGCTAAGTGTGGAGATTTCGTATCTGCCGAAGGCAGATGTGTTGGATGCCATCCTGGCCCATTTTTGCTTACTCAAAAAAAGTTACCCAACTAAGGAAATTTAATGTTTTTTATCTAAAATTTGTACAAAGTGTAATTTAAATTTTTCTGTGTGAGGCGTCCTATGTGCTCGTGATAGAAAGCGTCTTTAGAGCCTCATCCTTGAGAAACCCACAACACTACACATCATATAGAGTCAGGGCTTTGAAATTCAGTCTAATCCCGTACAATAGATCTTAAGTGGAACCACGAAATAAATTCGCGAATCGAGTAGTACAACACAAATTCTCAAAGCTCGCAACCGTAAACTTGATCCTTAAAAAATGCAAATTTATCTTTAAAAAAAGAACAATGATAACGAAATAAAAATAACGTATTATTCTCAAGCAATTTAAGGTTTTTTCTGAAAAAAAATTATTACAATTTGAATATTTAATTTAAATAGCAACCCACCCCACAAATTACCATTATGAACTTGAATATTTTTTCATGCCGCACCAGGAAATGTGGAAAGCGATTTTTTTATGTCGGCATTCGCGGAAAAGAATCCTATTCTAGGCTTCATCCAAATACAATGAGGCAGAATAAATTCTCAGGGGGAGCGGGAAAAATTCTCACATTTATTACCATTATTTTGTGTATTATTCGTCATTAAAAATGATGAAATTAAGTTATGGATTACAATTTTTCTAACCGGCTTATAGTTCAATACTTGACAACGTTCAGGTCGAGGCATGAGTACATGTTCCAGCCCTCTTTCAGTAAAGATTTGCCACGTGGAATATTGAACAGCTATGCACGTTAAACTCACCGTTTTCTTAATGCTCCTATGAAACAGCAAAGAAGTCAAAAATGATTGATTAATTTCTTATTAACGACGTGTTTAGGAGAAACATTAGGAGTATTGGCGGCAGATTTAATAATTTTGAACCAAGGTCACAAGTAACGAAGACAGTGGCGCACACAAGGGGGTTGTCCTACGGATCCGGACCCCCCCCCCTCCAAAGCCCTTGAGTTCTTTTCGATTGATGATAATCCTATATATATATATAACGTAAAATTTGATTGAGTACTTGTAATTAATTTATTTTATTAATTAATGATAATTATTAATTCAATAATTTATTTTTTACTGTTTTTTGTTTACAAAATCGACAAAATCAGAAGAATCAATTGGTGTTGTCTTGAGGTATGATACGAGTTGGGAGACTTTCGACCATGGACACCCTCCTTGAAAAAATTTTGTGTGCGCTACTGAACGAAGATAATAACTGAACTAGAGAATCCCTTTCTCCTACTTTACTCCCCCAGCCCCCCCCCCTACATCAATGCGAAGATTTTATGCCTCGATAGATTTACTGTTCATCAAACCCGTTACTCTACAAGTCTTTAATCGCAACAAGACTAAAACAACACCAGTAGCGTGTCAAGAGAGGAAGGTACGAACTCAATATGTTCCTCTGAGGGGATAAAATTAAAAGGTCCATTATTAAAAGTAAATAACCTTCATTATAACATTGCCATCGTTTATATTGTGTACTCAAAAATAACTGTTAAGTTGAATAAAGTATTTGAGAAAATACTGGAGATAGGGGCAAACACATCAAGGTAGATACTTTTTGGTTAGTTCTTTAAAGTTAGTCTGTTCAAATGAAAATCGGTTGAGAGAAGACTCTGATTGTAAAAGTGCTTCTTGTGTATACTTGAAGTATTTAATAAGCCTATAATCCAAACACTGCACTTTAATTTCGGTTTTGTTCATCCTTTAATTTTGTTTGTTTCCTTTTCTCAATCAATCAATAGATAATCGCCTTAATAGACACTGTATTAAGAAAAGACAAAGAGGTTAAGGTTCTTTAACTGTGATTTTATTTCCATTCAATGTTTAATAATTAATTTAATACAATATTTATGGTTCATTATTATCTTTCTTTTTTTATTGAAACCCAAATGTTGTCATTCTTTTCCTTTGAGTCATACAGGAAGTTGAAGATTTTCTTTCTAAGGTTCCACATACTTTGTATGCCGTTACCGTGTGGTGTAATATATTTTGGTTCAGTACTAAATAATCATTATTTTTTCCTAGGTCTATAGTAAAAATATGTAATCAGCTTTTTATGTGAGTATTGATACTTAAATTTTACACTTACAGTACACAAATTCCATTATCAGTTTTTGCATAAAATATTTTTGATTTGTATTTATTTCCGTTATTACATATGTAATGAAACATTTATGAATATTAAATGAAAAAATACTTGTATAATTAGAATTTTCAGTGGAAAGTTGCCAAAATTTTTAAAAGCTTCCCAAATTTTACACTATTTGCGAGTGAGTGAGTAAATGAATATTAACACGTCGCAATGTTCAGTTACACGAGGGCTTTGGGCGACGGATCTCGTAATTTTGAACCACGGTCAACTGACGAGGACGACACTTGAGCTGGCACCCACCTCACCTAACTACCTTACACTATTTGTATAACTAGTTCAGAGAAAGAGAGCGTAAACAGACAATCAAAATTAGCAGGGGAGAAGTGTATAGTGATGGATTGATACATGACGGTAGAAAAATCAGTTTCAAAAAATCAAAAAAGCCTTATATCATTTTACACGTTGCTTCATTAATAAGTATTTACGAATATATACTTTTTTCAGGAGGAATCTTAAATTTCTTAAAATTAAACCCTATTTATTTTTATTAATATATTTCTACTGCCTGAATTTATTTCTTGTTACTTTTTAAATTTATAAATGAAAAAGGCATATACCAAATTTAATTATTTGGCAAATAAAACATTTATATATAGTTATATAGAAAGTTTTTATTTATATTTTCTGATATCTAGTTTATTTTAAGCTGAGACAAGTCACGCTATTTACTAGATTGACTAGGTTGAAATTTAACGATTCGTTAGAAAATTAGATCCCGTTTATTTCTTTTATGTAACAGTCTTTGACAAAATTTAATTACAAAATGCTGGAGGATATCTTTAAATAGCTGATAGCTTTCATACTAGTCAGCAATCGGTACACCTCTTTAGCAGAGCCTGGGATTTTATGGCTAGTAATTTTCTCTCTTGATTAAACGTTATTCCTCTTAAAATAAAAGTGATGAAATTTTAATTAAGTTTAGCGTTGGTTCATCCCATTAGCTGAAAATCAAGGAATATGATAAGACTCGAACTCAAGGAAGCATATCTCATTGAGTTTTCATCAAGAGGAAAAGTATAATATTTCATGCCAAACCTTTGCGATCATGTCGCCAATGTGCAACTTTGGTGAAAGAAGTTGAAAGGAGTGAGAGGAAACTGAAACTTTTTTTTCTAGAATGCCTAGCAGAAAAAGGAGGAGGGAGAAGAGGTCACAAGAACAAAATCTCAGTATCCGGTGACTCACGGGCACTCACAACTTTCGTTCGTTCCCTCCTCCTCCTTCCTTCCTTCCTTCCGTCGGTTCTTGGCACTACTGGAACAGAGAGGGCGGATTCCATTTCACTGGACGTTCCCAGAGAATTTTTGCATAAGCGTTATGGTGGTTGGTTTTTGACTACGAAAATGTGTTTGAGTTAGATTAATAAGGAGAAAAAAATCTAGAAATAAAAACTTTTTTCAATCTAATTTAAATACTAGGAAACTGCATTGATAACATGTGATTTGCTCTGAGATAATTTGAACAATCTTGTTTAATGAATATTCTTTTTCAACGAAATCAAACTCGATTGCTCTCTGGATGCTTTCAAGAAGGCACACAAAAAAAAAAAAAAAAAAAAACTCGTGAAGAGAAAGAAAAAATATGTAAGCATTCAAACAGACTTCATGCGAAACATGCAATGAGAAATAAACGATTCAAAAGTCGTTTAGAAATATGTGGATATAAATATTTGGAACAAATATTTATTAGAAAAATAAATTATTTTGTGTTTGCAATTAATAAACAAAAAGAATTATTATTGAAAAATTTAAAAAAAAATATTTCAAAAACATGTTTTTAATTTTTTTTTAATCTCTTTTTTCTTCTAACAAAAAGTCAGAATTCTTTCAAGGTTATAATTGCTAGAATCTTTAAATTCTAACTTTTCCAATGAGAGTAACATATTATTTCATCTGATTTGTCGTTAAAAAGTACAGAAATTTTAAAGGAAAAATATTAAAGTGAATGGATTTGAAGACGAATCTTAAAAACCATTGTACATCATTTATGAAATATAATTGATAAAAAATTTAGTGAGAAATCATCTGGTAGGGATTAGGGGATGATATAGTTCTAATGAATTCATTTTAAAAATGAAATTTATCAACAAAAAAAAAGGAATGTATAAAATTTCAACTTCATTTTATTATTCGACAGAAACATTTTCCTTCTGTCGAATGTCGACAGAATGTCTTTTATGAAACACGCGAACACCTAGTTAAGAAACCTTACCATTGATTGTGGATGATGTGTAAACTTTAAAGCAGAGATGACAATTGATATGGATTATATATATATAAAGAGCTTCAAATATTCACAAATAGTGTTGAGCTAGATTAAAGCCAGGCACAAAGCAAATTTAACTTGCGTAGTCTTGAAACATATTTCAAATAATAAAACATTGTACGTGTAATATGTATTTATTTTATTGCATAAATTAATATAAGAAATAAATACATGAAAATGTACAAACAATTGAATTATGTTAACAAAATTAATATTTCAATTGCACAAAAAAAACACCACACGTTTATTACATAGGTGAAATAAAATAGCAACCGACTTATATTAGAATATGTTGTGATTTTTGAGTCATATTTTACATTTTGTATAGCAAATTCGTTGATAATATTATCATAATTTAGTTTTTGTCTAGTTCGGATTCGTTATATAAAATGATTAAGGAAGTAAATCGTTCGTGACTAATATAAGATCCAGAGGCGTAGACGAATCAATGATACGGGCTCCCAACATGTGTATGCAAAAAATCGTAAAATATTAAAACCCCAAAAGAAGCCCCCCCCCCCAAGGAATCTTCGATACAGAGTCCACTCAGGACCTGTTACGCCAGTGACTAGATCTCAAGTAATTTTTAGCCACAAAGGCGATTATTATTTCAGCTACCAATAAATTAATCATATCACTTTTAAAACATATTTTATTATTTTATTTACATTTTAATTATCTTTGCCTGTTTAGTTTAAACTTGAAGCTTACTTTCAACTGTAATGAATTTAATTTGAAAAACGTATTATACAAAGGAATTATTAATTATTTATTTATTTTTTGAGATTCATTCGATAGAAATATTTTTAAATAACATAGCCGCTTAATGAATGAAATTGTTTCTTAGCAGAACTGTGCATATGTTGTGGTTCAAAGTCATAAAATGAAATGTCAGCTCAGTAGCCAATCTAGTCATTTAATTTTGTTTTCATTTTTATATAGTTAGTATTATTTTTTAAAAATTTTAAATCTTGAGGAAGATTTTTCTGCAGATATGGCAGGGTAATTTAATTTTCAGAACAACAATACACATTGAATATAATTCAAAAAAATTGTTTCCAAATAAAAAATATTGTAGTACTTGTAATACAGTGACCATAAAAGGCAAAAATCGACAATATTTGGGGAACATTTTTGAGTTCATTGATTAAATCTATGTACTCAAAGCCGTTTTATATATATTCTCTGCAACTTTTTAGAAGAACCACTCAGTTTTTGAATATTATCCGAATTATATATAAAAAAAACCTTTTGATGACGAGTGTTTGTGTTAAAGTTCAAATTCTTTTTTAAAAGTAATAATCGTACTATCAATTATGATTATAAAATTCTAAAATCAGAAATATTCTTCCTTAGAGGAAATCGGCTTATTGATACCATCACAATGAAGTTATTTTGTTTTTCTTTTGATTTTAAAAAATCGTTCAGGGGCGCAGGTCTTTCAAAAAAAAAGTGGGACCTGTAACGCTAGCACCGCGCTACTCGCGTGTGTCACCCCTGTTAATCTCATTAAACAAATTAATTTAGGATATCAAACGATACGAAAAAAAACCTTAAATTTTCCTTGGTAAATTTCTTCACGGTTTGTAGGGAGAAAATTAAGTAGCAAAAATACATAAATATATATTAATAAAAATCAATTTGAGTCTAGTGAAATTGTAATAAAAATTAGGAATAAGAATATGACAAATTCAAAATGTGTGACAAATTTAAAATGTGTAACTTTTATTGTTTCTGAATTTAGAGAAATGTAATTATTCAATGAGAGCTCGTTTCTTTTGTTGAAATATTTTAAGGATTTTACAATTAAATTGGTTGGATCCAACATTTTTAGGAATCTAGTAAAATGTGCACGGTACACACTCGATGATTTACTCACAGATTCAATACAAAAGTTCTAACAGAAAAAAATAGGAGGAAAATTTTTAAGTGTAAATAAAACTGCAAGATGATTCTGGTCAGTGTCTAGTCCTGGCCAATCGTAATATACTTTTAATTTACTTCTGAATGTGCATTATTCAATATAGATTATATTGTACTTTTCCTTCAATAATGAAAGTTGTTTTTGCAACTGATCACGACACAGTGTCCTTAAACTTAAAATATTTTTTTCTTAAAAAATAATAATGTCAGGTTTTAATAATATTGCTGCTATTTGTCAGTAAACTGATTCATCATGTCAGATCTACAACGACTTTGTGATCCAAGCTAAATCAATACCATTTGCTCTCTTTCGATTCTATTTCAGTATTCAGTAAACACCACATTTTACCTTTATATTGATGATTAAATTGTTCCATCGGTCCAATATTGCTCACTTAGATGATTTCTCGGACAATGATTCTCCTTCCCATTGTCATGCTGACAGGTTTATAGTTATGGCAACATGACACTTGGCAGGAAATTCATCATCAGAAAAAGATGCTTTCAAGTAGATGTTGAAATTCATTCATCTGAAATCCTGGGATGTTTTATCTCTTCAATTCTTTTCAAAATAATAAGCATGAGGTACTAGAACAAAATATGCTTTTGCATGTATGATGATATTAATATTGAGAGTTTTAAAGAAAAAGTTGAGTTATAAATCACAATAAGCGATCTAATCCTGAAGTTTATACAGTTTTGTCTGTAAATTACAAATATAGAATAGATTAAAAAAAAACAATTACTTGACCAAATGTTAATCAATAGTGACAAAAGTTAAGTTACCGCAGAAATTTACAAGAAATGTTTCCGAATAGAGTTTATTTAATAAAGGTGTTCTCTCGATAATTAAGTTTCAGAGAATATTTAGTGGAAGTAAACTTATATAAACATAGAATTTTACGTAAATAAGAAAATAAAACTGATTGAGTTTTAGTGTACAGTATAGTTGCCGGGTAAATCATAATTGTCAACTAGAAAAATTATTGGAAACTCTAAACTTTATTCTAAAAATTAAGGGGTAAATTGAAGAATATGAACATGCATATATTAAAAACACATGTTTTAGAATACAACACAATTATTCATAGGAAAATATTGCCAGTAAAAAATTTAATAAAGCAAATCATAAAACTTTTACTCAAGTATAAAATTGAAAAACCTGTACTTCATAGTGTCCAAAAGCCTTACGAATGCATTATTTTTTATGTATAACCAATTGTTAAAAGAAAACAGGAAAATAAACTGCATTTTAACCAGTGGTTCTGATGTGATATAGGAATATGAACACATATTGTATCATATAATTTTAATAGCTGAATCATGTTTTTATTAGTAAATTGTTTTAAAAATGAATTTCAGAATAGAGTCGAAGAAGTTCATACTGGAACAATATACAAATAATCTTATAGGTATCCATACCCCCCTTTTTTTTCAATCGAATTTTATTTATTCAACCCGTTTTTATTTCTCTCATCGATTGTTCCCATAATTAAATATATTATAAACAGGCTTCATTTACTTTTATTTCAGGAAATCTCGTAAATAAATATCCCGCACATTTATTCACTTTCAAAAGCAATAGATGAATTTCAGATTACTAAATAGCACTTCCATAGTTACAAATATGCTTCTAAAATCATAATAAAAAACATGCCTCAATATACTTTTACATGTTGTGACAACTTTTATACTTTATTTTATAACTGGAAAACTGCGAACACAAAAACTCCATTTCTCTTGATACACTATTTTCTAAAATACAAAGTAAATATTATTATTATTAATCGAATTAGCGTTTTACCGAAAATTGTAATTGTAACCAATACAGTAGGATTTTCAAATTTAAGTAAGTGGTAGTTTAATAATAATTTAAGCATTCATTTTTTTTTTCAAATTTTAATTTTACTCGTTTTGGAGAAATGTTTAAAAAAATCACGTTTCTGTACAATGTTAAAATAATTTTTAATATTTTACGTATATTTAATACTGATTTATCTAAAACAACAATAATACACACACATGCACTTGTTCTAAAAACTAAATTTTTCCTCAAATATATTATAAGACTTCTCAATAATAATTCAACATTAGGTTTTTATTTCAATTTCTCACAGAAACAAAGTATCTTTTATTAACAGTTCCAGAGTTTGAAAAATACGATTCAATAAGTATTAAATTGTATAATCTTATTTAGTTGCAATCACACTCATTTAAAATAAAATTTTATTTATTTTTCAAGTAATACAACTATTACTTTCAATTAAATTGATTCAGAAGAAAAAGTGATCTTTGTGTGTGTTTTGGGTATATATAAAAATTCTTGAATCTTTAGTTTATACTTTAATGAAATCAAAATTTTATTTGTATAACAGTTCCCATATTATAAGATTATAAGGCTCACACATACTTAAGAATAAGAAGACATTTTAAAAAGAAAATCAAAATGAATTTTTTAAAAAACACATACTAGTTTGAAATTCACAATGTTCTTCTGTTTAACAAAAGGTTAATTTCATCCTATTTAAGTACTTTCTACTTTAATAAGGAATATTGTATAAGATAAGGGGTGTAAAACTCGTCGACTAACTTGGGCCCAAACAAAAAAGGTTTAACTTCAGGTGGGCCGCAAGAAAATCGATATTCGTAGAAACAGATTTATTTCGAATAATGCATTATTATAAACACATATAAATAAACAAACAAAATTAATGTTTACGTCTTGACACTTGACATCTCTTTCCTACCGTTATCTTTACTATTTCGGGAGAGGTTCATTAGATGAACCTGCAATCCACTTGAGGTTCTGTAACATAAATTGTGGTGCTGCCATCTATTACTCAATTATTATACTAAGGGCATGAGAATTTTCATTTTGAAAAGAAAGAAAGTTAATTTTTTTTATAAGCACGATAAATAAATTAAGCATACTTAAAATGCAACGTGGAATATTATGAACTATGAATTATGAATATTTCAAGATTATAATTTGAAAGATTCAACGAAAAGGACTTCAAAATATTTCAGATAAGGAGAAAAATATTTATTCAGTCTTTTAAATAACTTATGAAACTATACAAACGTATATATAACTTTAACGAAGAAATCTATTTTACCTGGAAGAGGCCCCTATATTAAAGAAAAAAAACAATACCCTTTTCCCATTAAAATGATTTTTTTCCTAAATTTTTTTATTTTATTTTTTAAAATTGAATCGAATTCTTTTTGTGTGAATTTTATCCAAAATAATTTTAGAAGCGTTTTGAAAATTAAAGCTATAATAACAAAAAAACTTCTTCAAGACCTTTCAGTCTTACGGAAAAAAAGATCTAATAAAAATCCAACACTTCGTGAAATTAATTCTGAAATTTAAAAAAAAATCTTCAGCAAATTAATATGAAAACTACTCATAAATATATTAATGAAGACGTCTCATGAATTAATCGCCTTACTTGAAATTAATGTTTATTAAATTGAATGAATAAATATAAGCAAATGAACTGATGTTTACCTCAAAAATTGAGTTTGAGATGAATTCACTTCGCAAGAGTTCTGATTATAATACTAAGCTACACGTTATATATTATTGATAATTAATATATAAAGTGAACATAAAATGTTGTATTACATTTTTTAAAATGTTATATGTAAAGTATAAACTGTTAACAGCTTTACAATAAAATTGGATGCAATTTTGTACTTTAATTGGCTATCGGACCCTATATCTCCGATCAATTACAAATGTGTCAAACTTACAGACATCAATTCACTATTCAGGAAATTTTCAGTTAGAAATCTTTAATACTAAATTTAATGAAATACTGTTGGCCTTACTGTATTATATTATGTCCGTAAACCAAACATGACAACTCATTTTCGCAATTTAACATTAATCTTTCTGTATTAAAATCATTTGTAGTATAAGCAAAGTGAGTGAATGAATACTAACGTCGCACTGTTCAGCTGCACGAGGACTTTTGGCGACGGACCTCACAATTTTGAACCACGGCCAATAGTGACGAGGACGACACCTGAGCTGGCACCCCCTCTCCTAACTACCACACCACACCAATGGGAGGACGTTTGTACGCGGCGGGTCTTTTGTGATACTGGGTTCGAACTCATGGCATGCCAGTCACGATCCGATAACTTGACCACTCGGCTACCGTGGCCACGTAGTATAAGCAAGAAGAGGAGAGGGGGTTCTTACCAAAGACAACTCATCAGCGGTAATTATTCTCTTTTCTCATACCTTCCATGTGAAGGGGTTGATGCATGTCAAAAATGTCAAGGTTCACAATCCTCACGTTGGTATGGTGTGGAAGTTTGAAGAGTGGGGTGTCAGCTGAGGTGTCGTCACTTGGCCGAGGTATAGTATTACAATCATTATCACCAGTAGTGGTAGTGAAGCTTCAAAGTACGACGATATTAATCATTCACTCATTCCTTATATTTCCCATGTTGTTGTAAATGTGTTCAATGCAACTATTAGCGTGAAATTGCGATATCGGAGAGGTTTTGTTGAAGTACTCTCAGCTCAAGATTCTTCTAGCTTTTTTACTATTTACCTATAATTTGATGGACCCGTACTTTTTTTCAAACGTGCAAATAATTGCATGTGCTTTTGGGCGAGTTACTTTTTTGTGTATAATTTTATAAAAATGGATGTTAATTTTTTCTTAAATTTTGTATGTTTGGGAAGACACACGCACACACACACACACACACATACACACACACACATACATATATATATATATATATATATATATATATAAAGTACACGAAAGGCAGTCACACACATACACACATATATATATATATATATATATAAATATATATATATGATTGCCTTTCGTGTACTTTTTTTACGTATATTTTTTTATATTTATTTCCTTTGAGGTGAAAAGAAAAAAATATGGATGACTATCATTTGCTTTTTATTGTAAAAATTTAATATAATTGATTAAAATGTAAAACAGCTGATTTGTTATATTTACCGCAATTTTACAACTAAGATCGATGATCATAACCATTTAACGTTTATTGGTGAACTTTATGTCATTCGATACCTAATGTAATAGATGAGACTGTCCATTTCATTTTAAAACTTTTGTTACCCTCCAAAGACTATAGAAAAGCTATAAATTTTTTGGATGAATGATAGAGCTCAAAAAATTGGTTATAATTTGTATTATCATGTAACTTATTAAGTTTAATGGTGACTTAAAAAGTGGGCTTTTAATCTAATTTATATATGGAAGAATTGTTTTTGAAGTTTGTGTCCAACCTCAACAAAATTAAGAAAAGTATTTCTTACAATTGGGAAGTAATTTTTCTTAGTATAGAAATGGAAATTCTAATATTTTGTTTAATACTTACATAATATTTTTTATGTGAAGTGATAAATGATTAAGAGGTTATTTTTCTGAAGGATATTCGAACAAGAAAATAAAAAAAAATTCATTTTAGCATTAATTTTTTTTACTTTTCAAAATTAAGTAACACTATATTCATTTTCATTCTTTCAGTGAATTAAAAGAGACATCTAAAAAAGAAAGAATAGAAATTGATTCAATATAGTTTTTAAAATTTGGAAAGGGAATCATTTTTTAAATATATCAAATTAATTTATATTATACATAATCAAAAACGTCCTGTCTATATTATATCCTTAGTCTATTTTCTCCAAAAAGAACAGAAACCATCAAAACAATAACTGTTGACCAGTAAGTTTTAAAATCGGCAAACAATACTCAATCGCAGTTTCAAATCAATCAGTCGTGACAAATTAATACAAAAACGGACACTTTTTCCACTTCATCTTCGGCGACAACAGATTTATGTAGATTCAACGCCAGACTGGCGCCTCAGCAGAAAACACATTTCATACAGCAGAACCTTCATAAAGACCGCTCTGTGTGTTCCATCTAATCTTTTTCCTTCTTTTTTTCCTTTGCTCCCCGTTTTTTTTTCCTTGAAAAAGGATCGTATGGAGTAGTTTAGGAGGCCAAAGGCCTGTAATAAACATGTTTCGCACGCATCTTTTATATTTTATATTATTTACTTTTACTCCAAAGGGGGGAGGGGATTCACATCTCGATAAAGATTTTTAAAAAAGAGAGAGCAAAAAAATGAGGAGATGGGATGAAAAGGGATAATTAAAAGTCTTGCTTTGCTTAATCGTTTATGTTTAGTGTAAGTGGTACTAAACATATTTTTTTTAAAGTAAAAAATAAAAAAATAAATCATTTGTGAAAAAAAAATTAAGAGAGTAATTTTTATATGAATTGAATTGTTGAAAAAAAATTAACTTTAATATTTACTTCGGAAGTTTTGTTGACTGAAATTTTTTGTTTGAAAAGTTTATATATTTAAAAGTAAGTAATGGACCTTGTTTGACAAAAATCAAACGGACTTTCCTATTGGAAAAATTGATTTTAAAAGATATTTATTAAAATTTGAGTGTAAGAAAATGGGATCATTGTAATGCACAATGACCATATATAATTCCATAGATTTATGACTGTAAAATTATAAAAGTAGTAGTAATATATCCAGAAATTTAACCTATACTCATAATCAACTTGATATTTGTTCCAAATGTAAAATATGTTTCTTCGTTTTTATGAAATTTAAAATTTATTGGTTTTGAATTAATCTTCGATTAAAATCATGCGAACATCATCGGAGATGTACTTCTCTATACCGACTCACGATTAGAGGACGATTGAATCACTTCACTAGTACCTTTAATGAGTGTACCCCATTCAATATTCCTTATCTCACCACTTGAAGTTTTTAAGACTGAATAGAATTCAACACGTCACAAGAATTTAACAAACCAAATATTTAGTCATGGATTGAGGAATCAAATCTTCACCTAGATTCGAAGTCAAAAAAGCAACAGAGATCATACGAATAATTTACAAAAATATTATTTTACATAAACTGAGTTTCTGTTCTTTCTGTTTAAAAACAAGGTGAACTAATATTATTTCAAATCTTTTATGCATTTATTCTGTTTTATGAACTCCAGAAATTATCTACAAAAAAACTGCCTAGTACTTTATTAGTATTGTATTGGAGATTTGTTACCTAATTTTAGATGAAAGTTTTTATAGAAATTAAAATTCTTAACAAGAACTGTTTGATATTACGGTTTTTTTACAGTTTATTTGCAATTAAACGCGATGAAAGTTGAACCAGACATATGATTCAAACTACTACAAGCGTTTTAAATCGTATATAAATATTGAGTAAATTGTTAAAAATCACATTTGTGGCATAACGTTGAGAGCAGTAATGCGTTAAACTATTCTTAGCTACGATAAATTATTGATGCGCTTAATACATTACGAATTTTGTTAATATTAAGAACAAAAATAAAATAAAATATAATTAGAGAGGAAAAGGTAACACACATTTAAAGGGAAAGAACTCTCTTCCAGATCATACTACTGAGAAAGAAAATGAATTTGGAAGTATTTTTCTATTGGGGGGGGGAGTATTTCCCCTGAAGTTGTAATGTAAGTAAAAAGTTTATTTAAAAAACTAGTGTCAATTACTCTCTGAAACGAAAAAAGCAATTGATTTTATCGTCCATTACTAATGTCCCAGTTAAAAATTATTTTTATATCTGTAAGAATCTCTTTATGTAACCCAAACCATGAGTCACCGTTACACATGGTTTTCTTATATTTGAATTTTTTTTCATTCAGTGACGAAGGCGTAGCCAGAAAATTATATTAGAAGACGTCTTATATTTCAATTTAACGCAATTCACGTATAATGAAATTATAATTATTTATGGAATTTATTTTTATATTAATAAGTTAAAGGACTTGAGAACATATACTGACTAATTTAATACAAATGAATTTATTATAATGTTTTGGTTGTAATATATAATTATATATATGAGTTACTATGCTATAATGACATGTTCTATAGTAAGGATCATAACGATGAATTTCTATGAATTCTTTTCGTAATGCAACTGAAAATAAGGACAAAAATAAGAGTATAATATACTTAAGACTTCTGTAAGACAGAGGGAAAAACATTGGAAATAATACACAGATTTTTAATTTAATTTACATTTAGTTTTGAAATTTGTTCTGCAGTCCTATTTATTTTAATATGCGAAAAAAAGATCTTTAATAAATAATTTAAAGAATGATTAAATTTGATTTCTGAATAGAATCTAGTCAATTAATTATTTATTTGATGACTTAAATGGATAAAATATATTATATTTATCAAAAAGTTAACAAATATCTCTGGGGAGAGGAAGGAAGTGGAATATTTTTTACAGTTTTCTTTGCCTACGCTACTGTCTAATGAAAATTAATTTTAATCTTTCATTCATCCTCTCTCTCTCTCTTCTTTCCCCCCCTTTACTTTTTAAAAAAATTCCACTCTGTGCATTTCTGTTTCAATCTGTTTATTTTGCCATTTCTTAAAAAAATTATAGTTTAACTTTCTTTGAAATAATTTTGAAATTTAATACATAATTTTAGTGATATCAGTGGGGATAATGATTTACGTTTCATTCTCTCTTTTCCCAAGAACAGAGTTTTCAGAGTCAAATCTTTATATTTTAGCAAAATTTTTAAACCATTAAAGAATTATATTGGAAAATACACACACATAAAGCACGTTTTTGCAGATATGATCACAAACATTTCTATATCACACCTGAAGGACAAACCTGCTCTTCTCAATCCAATCACCATGCACTTTGTAAAACTGCAACAGTTGGCAGTGGTTTGACATAATCTGCTATTTACAATATATTGTTATCTGAGACAAAAAAAAAAAAAAGAATTTTCACAGCGATTTCCTTGGCAGAAATATCTGTACGAATATTGTCCATTCTACAGGTTCCTTCTCTTGTAACCTATTCAACGCATACCCGAGTCGCGTATTTCATATAATTTGCAATACTTGGTAAAGTGCTTTTACCCTGAAATTTCTAAAATTTCCTGGACACTTCTTGGTGCTGCATTTTCAATGTCACTTAGTGTATATTAGAATATTAACACACTTCAGGCATTATTTTATCAGGATAATAAAAAGTTAAACATTAGCTTTAAAATGTCTTTTAAAACTTGTAAAATTTACATCAAGCCAAATTTAATTTTTATTAATGCATCTCTAAAGAAATTAAATACCAAAACAACAATTCTGAACCATTCTCAGATTATGAGAATAGTACTTAAAACGATGCCTTATTTTCTTAATTTTCACATTTTGCCACGCAAAGACTTTGAATGTAAATTTATTTTAATGTACTAAGTTCTGATTTATTCACACGATGGGAATAAGCTGGACTTAACCAGATTTTCTGGTGATAAATTTGGATCCTCCAGTGCCAAGTGGGCCTGTAGATCTTTTGCGCTCAAGGCCCGAAATTAGCTTAAATCGGCACTGATCGCTGGCCATAAGTTCACGACCTAGGTCATTGGATCTAGACAACTGTCCACTTATTTTAGGGTTACTGTTGAGCCGGGGTGGGCATTACGTCGATCGCGATCGACCAGTGGACTACCGAGACAATTTGGAGTGACCGCCTGAAGATTAGCCGTTAGTAATTGTATACGAAGTATTTAAGATTGGCTGAAAGTGTACGCAGACGAAGTCTTCTATTGATTATAATTGCGAGAACTAACTTTAGAAGAAAATGTTTATTACTTAATGTATTTTGAATTGTTTGATAATAAATGCATCATTAGATATTAATATATTTCTGGCTGTTATTATTATGTTTGCATTTCGCGTTTTGCTTTAAAAGCGGATTCAAAAAAGGGAGTTTTTGATTTTATTCACGTATCTAAGTACATGTTTCGTATTTATAATTAAATTATAACAAATATTGTTGGCTTTTTCCTTACCTTAACCCCACCTACGACCCTGGACAGTGGGCGCACTCGTGAATGCCCTTACCCTGGAAAAGACTGCCCACCCCTGCTTTAGAGATTTTAATTACTGTTATTTGTATTTATTCATGGAATAACTAAATGTATAAAATATTTCTTGAATAAAAATATACGGAAAGAGAGAGAGAGAGAGAGAGAGAGAGAAAAAAAAAGGATTAAAAAATTCTGCTTTTAATAAAAATCGCGACGTCGAATAATTTTTTTCAAAAGTAGTTGACATAACCAATTTTTTTGCAGTAGATATGATGAATTAATCCTAATGTATAATTCAGTATTTTGTGAATTTATGAAAGCATTTATTTTCTAATAACTCTAGAATTTTGGAAAAAAAAGACCCGCAAGAAAACAAATTAGATTTAAAACATTAATAATTTGCAAAAGAAATAACATGTAATGAATATTACTAGAGAAAGGAGGTCTACCTCTCGGAGGACCAACTCCCACTGTACAAATTATACAACTGTTTATACCCATTGCTAAAATTGTAAAACTGTAATTTACATGTATTATATAGATCTAAAGTATTCGCAGCGAAGAATAATTTATTTTTAGAAATATCCTGGTGCCATCTGTTGCAGTTAATCTTAACTACGTCAAAAATTTGTTACAGAATCACGAAAAACTTTTTTTTGAGAGAGTTTATTTCATTAAAATGGATGGTGACTTAAAACGAACTATGAACAAGAATACCACACTGCACTTTTTAATTAGTTCCTTAAAAGTACCGCACTGAGTGAAGCATTATTTACATTGGACAATCAAATATCTTGGGCAATAATACCGTTTATGCCGCCATATTATGGGCACTTATTTTAACAAAGAAACTGAAATGACATGTGCAATGCTTCTACCTTTCAGTCTAGAAATCGTGAGTGAGTAGTTAACAAAAAAAAAAAGAAGAAGAAGAAGAAAGAAACATGGAATAGAGAAATTAAAATTGACTTACTTAAAAATTCTTTTAAAAATCTGATATATTTAACAGTCTAGATGGAATGAAGTATGATTATTTATTTAGAAACCACAGTAACAATGATAGAGAAAAAATTAAATGGATTTTGATGATGCTCTCATGAAGATATAACGGAAGACGAACATGTCGAAATTTTCATGATATCCAATAATGAAAGTTCATAAGGTATGTCATTTCTTTTAAATAAACATATATGTAGAACTGTTATGATTTTATCATTTTATCTAAATTTCTTAAACTATCATTTTTATATCCGACGTATAACGCTCACCCGTAAAATTTGATTTTAATTTTGGTATTAAAAGCGCGCATTGTGCGCCGCAATATACTTATTCGTTCTTATAAAATTTTGCTAAAATAAAAATATTTATATACTTACCTAAAATTAATGAAAAATAATAAAAAGATGAAAGATAAAAAATAATGCAACATTGTTAATGCTTAATATTTACATGAAGAAAAAAAAATTTTTTTTTATTTGAAAATCAACTAAAGTATTTTGTGAATCAACTTTCTTGTCTTTTTTCTCTTGTACAACACAGAATATTATTTTCCCATTTTCGTATTTTTGCAGTGCTACTATTTTTTTCTGGATCATTTTCTTTAATCAATTCTCGTGTTCTTCCAAAGATATTCAATAGTTCTTCAAGATAATTCAAAGAAAATGTTCTTTATTTAAAGATTTTTTTAAAAAAAATTCTCTTTTATTTTCATAAGCTTTATTTTCTGTATTGATGGTGTGTTAATTCTCAAGAAGCTGAGAGCCCTTTTTAATATACTCCATCCACGGCCTCGACAGCATTTTGTGAGTCGAAGCCTAAATCACGCTTAGTTTAACAACATCTGCTGTGGTTGCATACAAGATTAAAGCTGCAAAAAAGATATATATATATATATATATATATATATATATATATATATATCGGTTTCAAAAACGTTAAACGGAAGTCGAATCAAAGCATTTTGTGTGTTAAAGATGTCCCCTTTTTCTCCTAAAATTTTATGCGCAAACAATTTTTTTATTTTTAAAGTTTTTTAAGATATAATGAAATTTTTTAAAAATTCGTCATTTTAAGAAAATTTTATATTAAATGGATATCAATCACATCAATAAAATGTTTTAAATATCAAGAATAATAGAAAAAAATGGTGTTTTTTAGCAGACAAGACAATTTTTGCTGAAATTGCCTCAAATTCAAATGATGCCACTAAAATGCCATTTGTGGCACTCTGGCCACGGATTGAAGACCCCTATTTTAAGGCATGAGGATTTTCAGCGTCACTCACAAGAATGGCTTCAATTTGAAATCAATGCATTTCCTCTTACCAATAAGGTAATTCGATTTTTTAAGTACTTTATAGCCCGAGTCAGATTGTTCATTTTTTGATAAATAAGTCCAAAAAAGTACTTTCCTCCAGAACCCCAGTTTTGTCAACGTTGAAAATTTCTTCCCTAAAGTAACCTTCTTCTATAATTTGCTCCAGCGCTTCTGGACGTCTCAGAAAAAAATATAGAAATAGTCGTATAGAAATAGTCGTATCAAGAAATAAAAGAAATTTCTCTGTCTCCTTCTGAGTCTCTTGATCGATTTCGTTTTCAGACCGTTTTTCTTAACGTACAGAAAAGATATGCTCTTTTTATCGAATTTATAGTTGATTTAAAGGAATTTATTTTTAATTATTGTCTTCATTTCAAAAGACGGAAGATGTCTTTTTATATTTAACACAAATGGTTTTTTCAGCCGTACAATTTTCTTAGAAGCAAAATTATTGGTAGCTCTAATCCGCATTCTTTATTTCTCTTAATTTTTCACAATCTTTCTAACCGGAAATTCATCCATGTTTTTTTTTTCTTTAATCTTTTGGTATTTTAGAAAATGATGCATCATCCCCAGCATTTTAAAAATTTCCAGTTTTTCTCGTAAATTTAATAATTTGCTCTTCTTTGTTTATCACAACTAATATATTTTCATTTTTTAATCATTATAAATGTATTAAGGAACGTTTTAAATAAAGAGCTGATTAAGTGAGAGGTGAATAGGATGACAACTACAACTGATGCACCGTTAAGAAAGGAAATGCCACTAAGACTGAAGGTAAAGTATATTTGTGGTCTGAATCTACCACGAGTTCTTTCTCTCGGCGATCGATTTTGTGCAATCATCCACCAAATTGCGCTTGACGTTAACCAATCAGAACTATTCATTTTGACAATATATCAGTGGAAACATTTGGGTGGGAATAATTTGGGACAAAATATTTCCAAGTTATATAATAGTAAATTCATCAATACTAATTAAAAAATTTTTTCGAATTATACCAACAAAACAATTGCGGGGTCCTCACTGAGAGAGGTAATACTGTACAATGAAAGATTTCTTCAACAAAACTATGTTTTTATCGTATATAAATACTGTTTTTTTAAAAAAAAATTTTATGAATTTCTTAGAAAGAGTTAATTGACTTTCTAAAAAAAAGTTGAAAATCAAGCTCCACGAAAAAACTATGAACAAAAACAAACCAATTCCCAACTAGAAGCGCGATTGATGTATTAAAATTTGAAAATTGATGAAATAAAAAGATCTTACAAAATTTTGGGATCTGTCTAGTACCGTACGATTAGAGGTTCCATTAATTTCTCATTGATTTAGATTCAAACCAAGAAAGCCAATTTTAATTAAAAATATATAAAAACAGGAAATTTTTGAAAGCCTAATTTATAACAGAATTGCTTTAATAGGTATTAATTTAAACCCTGAAATAAACCAATATTTTCTTGAAGCAAAATTGTTTAGTTATACAAACAAAAAGACACAAGATTAAAAAATAGGAAAATGTCTGTGAGTGTAAAATTCAAGGGATAGGATTTTCAGCCATAAAAAGAAATAATAAAAAAAATCTAAAAGTAATGACACCGAAACTGCTACCGAAATTTACTAAGAAGTAGCTTTGAAAAACAACTTCCCTCCTCCCCCTCCATGAACCTCACAAGTCCCCCCCCCCCCTCCTTTCACTTTAGTATAGATAGCGGAAAAAGGAAAGTTCCAGGGCACCGATTGCAGACGATTTTCATTTTCCTTTTGCGTGAAAATTTCGGCACAGCTGGCCCATCACATAGAGTTATGGTCTCGTTATATCTTTTCTCTAGATAAAAAAAAACCAAAATCGCTTTCCAGAAAGCAACATTTATCTGAATAACTAATGAAAGAATTGTTTTCGTAAGGATAGATTATGTGATATATCGTAGTATATTATTCAAAATGTTTTTGACACTATAAATACATATGAATCACAGGAAAAAATTTTTAAAAAAGGATTGCAATCATATATGAAATTTCAAGAAACAAAAAATGAGTCCCCCCCCAACTTTGCAATATAAACCAATTATAATGAAAACAAAATGCAGTAATCTGATTATTTTACTTCTGGTAACAATCATTGTCTTTAAAAAGTGCCAAGATAATTTTTTGGCATAAGCTAAATATTTACGATTCTTAGAGGAAAAGAAATAAATATCAAAATAAAATTTCAAACTCAGTAAGGCTGTTTATAAATCTATCAATTAACAACTTTGTCTGGGAAGAATTGATTTCTTAAGAGATTGTATATGAAAAGAATCTAATAATGTGTGAAATAAAAACTATTTTACTGAGTGAAAACTCTTTGAGCTTATTATAAAAAAAATCTATTGATATTTAATCCAGAAACCAGTCAAAAAGCTCTATGTCAGTTAATTTTAAATAAGAACTACGTTTTTTCATCCAGTGCTTTCAATTATGCCCCCTTAATAATTTATATGTATGTATTTTTTTCATTAAGATGATTAAAACCAATTTAAATACCCATTTATTTATTTTACTTACGATGTTCTAGCATTACTTTGTTTTGCATGTTTCTTACATAAATATTTACACAGCTGGTATTTAAAAAAAATTTATATGAAGAACATAAGAGGAACTGTTCTGATAAAGATGCTTCTAAGAACAGTTTCCCTTTTTAAAAAGTACTCTTCTGATGAAACGTACTTCCTGGGATTTTACATGCTCAATGTAAATAGCTAATGTGTTTCTGGAAGTTGACGTCAGTAGCTTAAATATATAAAACAATGCATGCGTTTTAAAAATGTTTGTTTAAACCTCTCTCCATAAGAACTTAGAATTTTAAAATTATATATTTTACCATAGTGTTTAGGATTAATAAAACAAATACACGTATTCTAAAAAAAGGGAAGATTCTCAGGAGATGCTCGTTAAACCTTCAAAGAAGTAATATGTGCATGTTCATTAAACAGAAGCTATTTATAATACTATTTCCGAGATTATTTTTGGAGGCCCTTTAGATATTAGGTTCAGTCAGGTTATATTGCAAAGTTAAGTCATGAATTGGATAAAACGTCCAGAAAAACGTTTGAGAATCGTACTGTAAGAGATTTCTTTTTTGTAATCTAATTTAGTGTAAAAATTTAAATCTCCCACGGAAATGTATACAAATTAACTTCTTTAAAAATGTATGTTTTTCAAAAGCAAGGTAATATATATTTTGTATAATTTAAGTACAGCGTTATTTTAAAAGATTATATAAAACGTTACATAAAAAACTTATATAAATGTATTACTTTACGGTAATTATTACATCTATCCAAATCCTCTTTTTATATTTTCAATACAATATTTAAAAGATTGGATCCCTCGTTACTGATCTTTTAAATAATACTGCCTATTCTTGAAACTAAACTAACCCTCTCTCCCCCTTTAAAAACAATAAATCAATACTGGTAGGAAAAAAAATTCAAGTAGGATTCTGGTAGAATAATAATGAATAAAAATCTTTCAAGTTACGATTTTCCTTTTATAAAATTTTGCCAACAGAATTTTTAATTCTTAAATAATACTCAAATTTAAGATAAATTGATATTTTAACGAATGAAAATGAGACTTTAAAGAGCTGACATTCGAATCATTAAAAGATGGATGGTAATTTGATCAAAGCAGCCAAAAACAAAATTAAAATTGCCAACAAAGAAAAAAAACCGACGAATACTTATAGTGATTATACTTTTAACTATGAGATGAGACTTTAGAAGTCAAATTGTTTCGTAAAATACATACTTCATTGAAAAAAACACTTTCAATAAAATTTGAAAAATTGATTTGTAGCAATCTATAGCGACTGAAAATTGTGTTAGCATGTTTCAGTAATAACCATTATTCGTTACCTTAGTATGTTTGTCTATATATGAACGAAGCAAAATTAATTGATAATTGCTAAAAAAGGTATAAAATAATTTTAAATAAGAATAAAAATCTCTTCTCTAAAAAATTCCCGGCCTTTGATGAATAAGCATGACATAAAACATATGCTACTCTCTTTCGCAAATTTAATTGTCACGAACTATTTTTGCAAATGAATGGGCAAAAAATATATAAAGAAGTGAAAGAAAAATACAAATTAAAACTAATTCTTTACGCAATTGGCTTTTTCTTAAACTTCTTTCTTTCTTTCTTTCTAGACACTTTTCTTCTCTAGACATGCCAAGAAGGAAGCCAAATGAAAAAGAAATGGTTTTAATTTCTAGGTCACCAAATATTGCGTCGTCTTAAAACTCTATATAATTTGATACAGTTTTCAGTTACTATTATGACTTTTGATCCCATAAACATTTATGTAACATGTATATTAATTGACATATTAAAAAGTACTTTTTCCTTTCACGTATTTTATTTCAATGCATTACATTTTCTTTAAAACTGTTTTTGTTTAATCTAATGCTACAATAATAATGCTACCTAATCCAAAGAATTGTTTCACATATTATGAATTTTTTTTTATATAAAAATCAAAATAAGCCTTTATACAAAACGCATTTAAAAGAATCACAAGTATATGCCTAAGCCAAATTGCATCCAACTCGAAAGAATTATAATTATTTATTTCCGTTTGTCTATATCAGGGGTGGCTAACACGTGGCACGGTAGAGTTGTAACAGTGAAGACTTACTGAAATTTTTTTTAAATTTTGAATAAATAAACCATTTTTGATTAAAAATTAAAAGATTAACCATTTCTTAAAATTCAAAATTTTGAAAGGATAAAAAAACCATTTTTTGCAACTTTGTTGAGAAATGGGGTTGTCTCCGACAAAAAAGTCTCAAAATTTGGATCAAAATATGTTAGTGAATAAATGTTTTCTGCTACGAACATAATAAAATAAATATCGCTCATAACTAACTGTGCATCTATAATAACCTAATTTTATAAGCATCTGCAAGAGCTAATTTTAATATAGATGACTTAGTAAAAAAAAATTAGAGTAATTCAGAAGCCACATTAAGTACTGAGCGTTTAATAATTATTTTGAACTGAATGATTCAAGTTGCGCATTTTTATTTTATAGCTTATCTAATTGATTGAACTTGTAAAATTTATTAACAATAAAACCTAAGTTTGTACTTTCGTTTTATTTATTATGTTATTTTTAAATTTTGACTACATAGACTTGCACTGAAAAATGTGCTATTTTTGCTTAAAACTCCCATAATAAACTTATAAGCAACATTTTTTTCACTTTTCCATATTTGTTGGAAAAGTTGGAAGTGGCACGCATAATTATTTTTTATCAAATGTGGCACTCTTCCGAAAAAGGTTGGCCACCCCTTGTCTATATGCACTAAAGACCAATTTATTTAAGCCTTCAATAGGCCTTGTCTTCAGCCTTGTCTGTATACAGAGAAGTTATAATGCCCGGATTTAGAATTTTTTTCATTTTAATATCCTGTGCATTTCACAAACAGATCTTAAGTCATAATTATTTTTGGGCATTTATTTAATTACTTCTACCCAGCAATGAGTTTTACAGAGCCGATTTCTAAGACATAATTATCAGAAGACAAATCGAGTTTCTGCTGACAGTATCAATAGGAATTCATTGACGTCATACTGAGAGAGTAACAAGCACCCCTTTGATAAATGTGACCGGTTAATTTCTTATTATTTTCCCAGTTTATTTGTTGGTATATGGTTTTCATACAAACGGCATCTCGGTGTGGGCAAAGACATCCTTTGTTTTAATCCCAAGGTCCGGAGACACGTTGATCGAGAAACACATGAAGAAATTCTTGGTATATATATATATATATGTATACAAGAGGATGTGAGGGTGGGTAAATGTTCCTTTTTTCGTTTGCTGCTCGTTACACAATGTATAATTGCCTCAAATGAAACGGATATGAAAATAAAACTTGTAGGGGAATCAAAGCTTCATTTATTGGTCACTGTTCAATGATTTGATGACTAGATTACATGTCCCTTTAGAGGACTTGTTGAAAATCCCTTAAATAATCAAACAAAAAAGAGTTAAGATTTTACTTCCTGTAAATGAATTCGCAAGGTTCAATTCAATATTCATAAGAGACATGGGTGTGTCCGTTAACTGTACAGTGATTACAGTGTTAATTTGAGTGAAAGAATATTTTTCAAGATCTTCTAGTGAAATTTCGAATTTTTTTCCAATTTTCAAAATGTTTACTCTTTGTTTTTTCTTTTTTAATTCTAATAGGAAATTTATATAAATTTGATTCAATCTACCCAAAATTCCCACTTATATCTATAAGTGATTAAAAATTTTTTTTAAGCATAACTCAAATTTTAATCCATGTTGTTAGATCATTAGAGTATTTATTCTGAATTCGGAATAAAAATTACTTTTCAATTCCAGTTTATGAAGAAAAAATACTATGGGTGAATGGATAATAAGTCATTTTTACTTCGATGGATTATATTTTCCTAATTCTGGTCAAGAGTTTGGTGTAACAATTTATAAGTCGATTAGTTTATTGAAATCGATTAGTTTATTGACGATCACAGATTGTAATTTATTTCATTAACACTAAAAAAGGCTATAATTGGGAAGTACTTTAAATTTTAGAGGGACGGAAAAAATGACACTCTAATACCGATATGAGATTGAAGACTAAGTATGTTTTTAGTACATGCATGGAACTTACAGTCATTTAATTTGAAACATATAACAAAAAGTACTTATTTTAACTCATTATTAGTTGGCTTCGTGACAAATAAAACAAATCAAGAAATAGCAACTATCTACCCATTTTTTTTCATTTTCCATTAATTTCTTTAATGTGCTTTTTTTACGATGTACAAATTTTAATTTCACTTTAATTGAAAAAAAAAAACGAAAATTTGCCTCGAAGATGTGATTGAAACAATCTTTTTAAAATAGTACTTGTATGTACATTCGATTCATTGTACTTCGTTGCAGCCGTAATTTTGCTTGTACTGCAAATTACGATGTAAAAAAATATAAAAGAATCAAGTTTTCTTCCTGAAAGTTACATAAAAAAGTAATAAACATTTCCAGTGTTAAATTTTTCTTATTATCCGAACGTTGAACTTGTTTTATATAGTAAGCACTACTGTACTGACAAAAAAGTATTTTTTAATAAAGCTAATTGAATTTTTAAAAAAAAGTTAATTAAAAATGCTTTTTACAATATAATTATCAACGCAATAGTTTTTATTTTTATCGAATTACGTAATCTCTCAGCAAGGAAAATAACTCATCCGAAAACGTACGACTGACCTCATAATTTTGAACTAATAACAAGGATGATACTTGAGATGGAACCTCACTGTGTTTTAACTTCTGCATTACTACACATGAAACGAAATTTTCTTTATTTGAAACATATCTCATTTTGCCACTTGAAGGAACTGTAGGACTCGTAAGACGGTGACTCGATTCCTTCTCACATAAATATTTATCAGCTCAGTAATTAAATATAACTTTAAAAATGAAAAATATATTAAAATGTTTTGTGTTTGAAATCATATCAGATATTTTACGTCATCGGAAATATTTTTAATGGGTTTTAAAATCAACAGTAGAACAATGAAAAAATGTTTATAATGCATACATATTTCAACAAAATTTAATACATTTATCTGTAAATAATAATTATAATACCGTATTTATTCGAATCAAAGCCACACCTTTTTTGGAATGTAAATGCTAATGAAAATCATGTGCGACTTGGAATTAAAAAAAATGCGTCTATAGGAGGAAATTGAACATGATACTGTTTGTGATGGTTAGAGCAATTAAAGGTTCATGTATGTATTTAATACTGGTAAAATAAATTAATTATTCACTTTTTATTAGTTCTCGTTTTAATTTTTTTCAATTTCTTAAATATCGGATACCGATAAACCTTTTCAGAGTTTATTTTTTCTCAAAGAATCGAATAAATACCGGTATATGTTTTTTTTACACCAAACTTAAAAGATATAACTATTTGAAGTTGATATAAGTATTCATTATTTCGCGTGATGAAATTCAGTAACATTAAAGAGATTTTATAAATAAGATGTAATGTTTGTGGCTATTCCTACTTCCCTCATCCCCTTTGTCTTCGCTCGGACCCGGCTAGATGTGTGAGGAGAACAAATTGATCAGTCCAGTCGACATGATTCACTAAAATTATTTTATTTGTCACAAGAACTAACACAGACACATTAATAATCCAATTAAGATAATTTAGATCAATGATTAGAGTGCGAAGGTGAGACCAGTAGACCTGGGGATAATATTTACGGACATTCAACTAATCTCTACGATAACCTATATAAGCTCGTTATTAACTCAGACGTGCCCTAGAAATTTAGTTTCTAACTTCTATTTAAATAATACGCGCAATACCTGAAATCTTATCACTCAGAAGTCCTAATGATGAGGCCTTGAACACTAATAGTTGTCTTGATCAGCTCACATCCAAGTGCTCCTCACTTTGGATATCTTCAATTCTCACTTTAATAATCTTAGATTCTCACTTCAATAACTCACGATCCTCCCTTCACTAACTCTCAAAACTCGCAAAAATACAGCATTTATATAATAAACTTATTTTGCATAATCACGTTTTCTTACCTTCGGTGAAAGGTGGTTGAAAGGAATGTTTCCCTCAAAGAATCCCCAAGGAATTAGTGAAAGCTGCGTATAGAACCGTCACAAAGTCTGCTGATGAATGTTAATTAAATTATCTGTCATACTAAATTTCGATCTTTTGTTGGTGACATAATACAAAATCATAGAGTTCTTACCTAACAATATTAGGTATTATTTTATTTACATAAAAACGTTTAAATATTTAGAAAACTGAGTTAAGTAATTTTTAACAAAATTTTTTAGATTTATTAAATATTAATATTTGTTTTTAATAAATCATATTACTGTAAAACTTTCTAATTTTTCATTTGGTACGTTTATAATCATAATTCCATTTTTTAATTTTCGAATCGTCAAGAAATCTTATTTGAAATAAATTCCCTTTTTTTAAATCATTCAATTTGAAATAAATAGTTTTAGTTATTTTCAATTATTACGGCTTAAATGCTTTTCGAAACGAAAATTAAAAACAGTGAGCTTCAAAATCACTGAAACTTCAAAATCACTGAATCACTGAAGAGAGAGAAGAAAAAACTATCACCACATCCGAAAACGTTCAACAGTATAAATTTTAACATATGGATTCCGTACACATTTTAAATAAGTATTTGAAAACATTGCTGGTATGTTTTTTTTTCTCAAAATGAATTTTTTTTTTGTCGAATTTACTTTGTGCTTTAATAAAATGCTTATCACACAATGACAGAGATTGTATAAAAGGTTTTCTCTTTAAAATATCGATAAAATGTTTTAAAAATAAGATAAAGCCTTTATCGTTGAAGGTTAACATTTCAATAAAAACAGTATCTCAAAAAGTTATAAAGCGTACACTAGGCAATTCTGTATAAGAGTTAAAGCATTTTTATTCATTTAAGTTATAAAGAAGTATTTATTGTATGAAATATGTGAGTATCATTGTAACGATTCGCTGACATTTCATCCAAATAAACACAACTTTGTGCAGAATTTTTCTTATATCAACGGTATTTTAAAATAGTTTTCTAAATAGCAATTTTTAATAGACGAATTCAGAAAAACTAACGTAGTTTAATGACTTATTTCAACAAATAAAATTAGTCTCTAAAATTTTAACGAATAAATGTGCTCTAAAATAAAAACTAAAAACACATTTTAAGATTGATATATGCTCTTAATTTTAACGGGAAAACAGTGAAAGAATTAAGAAATACAACTACGCATATAAAAATGCAACACTGAACAGTTCTTTAAAATGAAACTCAAATTTGGAAGAAAACATAAACTTGCTTAATTTTTTTTTGTTTAAGTATAAAAATCTTGAAAAAAGAAATATATATATATATAAAATCCTTGCTTTCAGAAAATCTGTATCTAAACATATCCACATAATAATTTTTAGAGAAAAAAATTTATTGATAAATATATTTCAGAGAAAAATTATATTAAACTTAATAATAAAGCGTACATCTAAATTTCGTTTACAATACCCAATATAAGTCCACCCAATCGGGTATCTCAATATATGGTCAATAGTTTAGTTCCACGGTAACGAAGACGCCGACAGCAAATTTGGATAACGGATTCTCATATTTGGTACAGATGCACATCAAAATAAAATATTTAACCTGATATAATTTTTTTCTAATTAACTCGGAATTCTCAAACTCTCTGCGTACAAAAAAGATCTTTTGTTTCAGTATACTTTTTCTAAGTTCATTTGTTCATTCTTTTTTAAGTTCATCACACCAATAGAATTAATTTTCAAAAAACGTTTTCCTTTTTTGAACAAAATGAAAGGAAATTTACAATAACAACTAAAACTCACTCAATTTTATGCAGAAATATCGAATTTTCAAGGATAAAGATAAAACTACACTTTTCTCCAGTTTTTTTTTCATTTTCCTCCTCTATATTTGTGCTTTCCACTTCTAAATAGGATTTTCATACATCTCACGTTACTTAGTCACCTCTTTCGAAATATTTTTGAATATTTCTCACATTTAAACAGCACAACCATTGCTCGAACTGCTATAAATCGGGATACAATTATTCGTCCACTTTATAAGTACATAGTTCAGTTTACTCCTAGACCAGATTCTCTCTATTTTTTTTTTTTTAATGTTTCAACAAATTTTTTCCCCTTATGCTTTATCAGATTTAGTTTCTAAGAAATAAGTATCATTAATTTAAAAAGATCACTTTTTATCCATAAAGAATATTCTATCTGCAATGAAACACAATGTATCAATAAAAAATGTGCCTATGATATTATTTCTATGATGAATTATGTGCGGATTAAGAAAACTAGTATTTTGCTGCTTTTTATCCTCTCCTTAAATTGGTAAGATAAACAAATTTAATAGCATAATATGTAAAATAATATCTTTAAAAAAAGAATGATCCGAAATATATTTTCATTTAAAGTACAGATATATATATATAGAGAGAATATTGTCGTTTAATTTCATAATACATATATTATTAAACCCTTTAATGGAAAAAAGGGTAAATAATATAAATATTTATAAAATATAATTCAGTGTCATTCTATATGTATTTGAAACCCATCAATGCTTTTAATATATATTACGATTTTATAATTACCAGCTGAAACGTGTATTTAAACTTAGTAACAGGATAGAGTTTAACAATTTATAACCTTTAATAAAACACTTCATCAAGCATATATTGAAAAGCAAGAATGTTAATTAACAATGCAAACAGTAGAAAATTAAATTACGCGATTAACTACGTAATATGCACTAACAATAGAGATAACAAAAAAGTACTCTTAAAATTTCTTCTGTATGTATAATTTGCAGTGACGAAACGGAGAAGATTAGGGACCCCCCGGAAAATCAGGTTTTGCCTTTAATATTTTATAAATTGGTTAAATACGTACTTGTGTCAGTCAGGCTTTGGGCCCCCTAGAATCCTGCCCCCCTCCTCGCGATGCGGGACTAGCGGGGGTGTACGTTACGCCACTGGTATAATTTAATTCTCAATAGTGCAAAAAAGAGGGGGAGGGGGAAATCAACAGTACTTGAAAATTTCAAATTCTAACTCACCTCCAGCTGAGATTAGTGCTAGGCCACTTTTGTCCTTGTATCGCATACCGTTTGACCCTGTAAGGTCCTCCAGGTATAACGTCGGACACACCGCAGCGCCTGCGCCGCATCAGTTCAAGAGTGCCCTCATCTAAGAGGCCAGTGGGCTCAAGGCCCCCGAAGAGCTGCATTGTGGAGATAGCTTCTCTCAACTGGCTTTCAGTCCTCAGGCTTCCAGAAGCAGGGTCGGAAGGAGGAAGGTACCCGTATTTTGTGAGATATATCTACGTATAAAATGAGGGGAAAAGTTCATGAATCGAAGAAATCGATTTATAATGTCATCACTTAAACAAGAAAAAATGAAAAGTCTGAACACACACAATGAGTATTTAATGATATTGAGTGTCGTACAATTAAAATCAATGGTACTTAAACTGCAGTACATATACACTTGAATCATAGTATGATTTTAAAAAAGTTCGTGCAAACACCATCTTTTAATAGCAAATAAAAGATTTTGTGAACACATTGAAAATATTTTCAGATTATTTTTAAATATATTATTCTTCATATTATACAATGAAACTTGTTAATCTTACCTATTTATCTTCCATTAATAATCCAAAAGGTACATATTTACTTATCTGTACTTTCTAAAAGGTAGTTCCAAGAACATCAAAATCAATTTTGTAAGCAAAAATGGAATGTATATATATAAATATACATAATTTAATATGTTCCTCTATATTAGTATTTGAATTTAAAGTTCGAAAATTCTATTAAAAAGATATAGGCAAAAAACAAAAACAAAAACCCTGTTATAACAAAACAATAAATAATACATGTAAAAAATCAATGACTTTCGAAAAAATAATTACAGTAAAATTTTTTCCGAGGAAACAACATAGAGAATTCGATGAAATTCTGAAAATCCTTTGCTGTGTCTCTTTGAATAAGATTTCTTTTAACATACTCTGTACTTTTTATTTGAATTTCAAATTTAATGAAACTTCGCATTTTTCCTCATTTTATTTTTATTTTAAAAATTACTATTTCAGAGGCGTTTTTTCAAGACTTGAGGAAAATGTAAAATCTTCCACAAAATAAAAATTTGAATTTTTTCTTTTAAACGAAGCTGCCGATTGGTATTTTTACCAACGCATACCTATCTGGCATTCCTCGGGAAATGGTAACATTTTTTAGCGTGGCACCATATAGGTAGATACCAATTACCCCAATGTAATTTTGACACCCAATTTTCTCTCCAGAGGGAGGCACCTGAGCTCTGACGATGCGATATTGAACTGGAATTTTTTTTTGTCTAAAGCACCTAAGCCAAATAGGCACTCTAAGGATGTTTAACATGCCGTGTAATCATACGAGATGGACGCAATCAACTTTCTGCATCATAAAAATCCACCGACTTGGACCAGGATTGAACCCACAAACTTAGGCTTACAAGACCAGCGAATAACCAACTACGCTACCAATCTTGTTAATTCATGAAGATATAAAAATTGAAGTAAAAGAAAAAATATTTTTAAAAAGTATAAAAAAATTACTAGTACATTTGTTTTGTTTTTTAAAAAAAATCAATTAATTTTAAATTTTTTGTGTGACGTAAATACGAACATTAAATTACGATGTGCTGATGTTTTAAAAGCAAAGTGGATAATTCTAAATGAAGTAAGACACCTAATTAAAATGGTTAGTACCCAGAGAAATTCCGAACCCACACAATCAATATAACTGTGATTTTTTTTCCTTCTTCTTTAACTCTTATACATCCTCACACCTGTTCTTGAGTTTCTAACTAAGCAATCAAACCTACATGTTTTCCGTCGATTTTGCAATGATTTTCGACATTCACATCAAAACCGAAATACACATCGAGCCATTCCTTGAATTTATGTATGATATCAACAGAGGGGAATTTCGAGAAGGCCGCATTAAAGTAGATAATCTTCGTTTGCCCATATGATCAACACACAACCTCCCGCGGTTCCAACATCCGTCGCCACAAGAGGTCCCAATTAGAACTGCATGGGAAATGATTCGACCATACTCGTTACAAAAAAAAATAATTTTTTTTCACTACTAGGTGTGTAAGATTATTCATTCATTCAACTTCTGCGACGTTTAGATGATAATTAGAGAAGAAGGATAGGGGAGAGCTGGGTTCCATCTGGACCAATTCCAATCAAAACATATTTATTTCGTAACATTTTAAACTTTTTTTCTCCTTTTCTCTTAGATGGATTTGTAGAAATATAACGATTGTGTAGACTTTTCTCTCCCAAACCGAGCATTATGAGAATCGTTAGAAAATATACTAATTTAATTAAACAATTAATTTAACATCTCCAAAAGTAGAGCTCCCTACTAAAATATCTATTTATAACACATAAACATAAATTACAGATAAAACTAAAGCATCAAGTATTAAATAACAGGAATAAAACATAATTTCAAAATGAAAAATTCTCAAAAATTAATATAAGAGATCTGTGGTTATGTTATAACATCAATATCCATTTATCACACATTGCACTTCTAAAATTTAGAAACCTCCAACAAAAATTGCAAGCTTTCACTTTTAACATAATAAAGTTAAAAAGACAATGGACATTGATGTACAAGATATATCTGGAATATAACATGCTGGAAGATATATAAAAGTGCAGTTATAAGTGGAAATAAATAAATTTTTTTCTTTATTGAAATTAATTTTTTAAAATTTTTTTTAACAGAAAAGCATTTTTAGCTCGTGTTCTATCAAGAAAACAAAGAAAAGAAATCCCAAAATCAATTTTAAAAGAAAAGAAGAATCAGAGAGCAAAAACTGGAATTTAGATTAAACAATTTCTATAAATTTTAATTATATAAATTTAATTTAGCGTCTAAACAGCAATCCTCATCCCCCCCCTCACCCCGAAAAAAAACCCGAACAATATAGTCAAATTTTAATACGTTTGTGACTTGATTGGGGACAAAAATAAAATAATAAAAAAGTTAATTTTTAAACAAGTTTTTTTAAGCTGTGGAGCGCATATACTTAGAGGTATGGAAATGTTCTCTGAGAAGATGCATCCGACCTGACAAATATTAATATTTTATGAATCGGTTTGAATGAGCTTGTCAATACAAAATTGGTAATAAAAATAATATCCCAAAACAGTAATAAGTAAACAGTTATATTAATTACGCAAATAATTTTTTGACAAACTCAGAAATTTAAATATACGGAAAAATGGTGAATATTTCTTAATATGACTTGGATACAAACTGAAATTTTTATTTATAATAAACTAACCAAAATACTACTTAGCTTTCAAATAACAAAAAAAAGTTACTCTGTAAACTCTACTGCGATTAAATAAAGATTTTCATTAGAATAGCATTAGTGTTTATTTAAGATATTACAATTATTTTTCTCCTTCTATAAATGATTTTTAAGTTATCAATAAATCATCAGAAATATAATTTCAGATATAATAACAAAAATTCTCAAATTAAAAAGAAGTTAGAAGGAAAAAAGTATCGTGGGAAGGGGGGGGGCAAGGCACGTATTCAGGTGTGCAACTGAATATTTTTAAAAATCTTTGAATGGATGAGATATTTTTTATTCAAGCAGGATTTCCTAGGAATAGAAAATTAAGTCTATCAACATGTATTGATCATCCTTTAATAATTTTAATAATTGAAAATGCTTTCATTTAAGTTATAAACTTTTAGCAGAGAATAACAAAAAGAAACAAGTCTGAAAATCACTGCTTTTTATATAAATATTGAATCGTACTTATTTTGAAATACCTTAAAACTTTCAGTCACGACTTGGGTTATTTAAAAAAAATAATAAGACTAAGAGATATATGTTTTAGAGAAATTTTGAAAGTCAATGCTTTATGTAATTTATGGCGTCCTACCATATAAAGAATTATTGCAAGCAAGATGTTAAAATTTTAAATAGAGATATATAATATAGAATAAATAGTTTTTCATAATTCTATTATATTACATAAAATCGCATAATTTTTAAATCTAATTGAACTTCAAAGCTCCTCTATAGCGTGGTTTAGTATAAAAAAAACGAGAAAGTGAGGTAGATATATTTTTACTTTATTTATAATAATTTTCCTGACCTGTCTAATTTAAAATTTGATGTCAGCTGCTACAAGCCAATTGCACTAGTTAGTTATATTGTATAGAATAAAATAATATCTCTCATAATTGACTTTAAAAGTATTCATTTTATTGTGTTTGTTCGTTTTCAATTTGTTTATAAAAAGTGTTTGAAATATTAAAAACAAATCATATTTTGAAGTTTTTTTAACTTGGAATAGCTCATTTTTACAAAGACACATAATTAAACTTTCGACCTTTCATTTTTGTGTTGTTCTATCAGAAGGCTTCTTTAATATTATTCATTTCATTATTTTTTTTCTTGCGAGGCTTTATTAATGAAGCGTGTGTAAATGTTCAAGTTTAAACATAAAAGCAAAGTAAATCCCCCCCCCCTAAAACTTAAGATTAGAGCGATAATAAACCCCATTTACGAAAATGAGTTGCTTTGGATATTAATAACTAATTGCTATGTTCCAAATGTTTTTATAATGCTTAATAACACTAATACTATACAATTTCATCTTGAAATTAACATTTCTGTTCTGTTGGACTGAATGAAAGTTATAATTTTGTTCACAAACAACAAAAAAGTCATTAAAATACTGCGAGCAATTGTATATTTTTGGCTTTGTATATTTTAAAGAAACTCCATATGATTAATATTGTAGACTCGCTCGAACCCGGCACTCATACGCAGTGATTTCACGTTTATGTTCAAGATGGAATAACTCAGTCACTACTCAAAATCATTCATTTCTACACTCTTTACAAATTAACAGGACTTTATTACACACTTTGAAAATATACTATTATTATACGCTATTTGAAAATACTCAAATAATATGGTAAACTCGCAACAGACCGCATGACTTCGTTCACTGTGTCTCACTCTCGAGTGTGTGGGCGTAAACATCACTAAACCCTTACATACCCGCGCATTCAAAGCACCCTCTACATTTGGGCTCTAAAAATATTACCATAAAATATATTATGCATCCAAAAAAATACATCGATTTCTTTTTTAAAATGTCTCTATGTATCAGACTCTTTAGCTATTAAACAACCAATTATCAATCATTGTTTTAAAAAACTTTAATTGAAAATAAGCTAATAATTAACAATAAAGATTGAACTTATTACATGTCGAAATAAAAATGAAAAAGACTATATATTTTCTTAAAAAAAATCATTATTATATTTTAAAACAGTAATACAAAATTTCTCTATTCTCGTGGAAAGGTTAATACTTACAAACAGGGAAAATACATACTTTAAATTTTCCTAAGTCACATACCAGTTTAGAGAAAAGAGAAAACGTCACTAAATACAAATATGGAAATATAACTAAATGATTTGCATGTCTTTTGTTTACTACGTATACAATAGGTAATAAAGTAACTTTTTTTTGTGTAAAAACCAATTACTTTAAGTGTCTTCATAATCTTTTCAGCTTATAAAGATTCACAAATACTCTATTCTTTACAACAATGAAAGCACACGAAAGGAATAAAATAAAACTCTTTTGTTTCCTTCGTTCTTGTTATGTGCACTCTTTATCCAAGCTAAGAGAAATTTTAAAAACTTGTAATTTTGTTTTCTTTCTTTTTCTTTACCAAGATATTTTCATTCAAAATTTTTCCATTTACACGTTGCTTACCAGGATCTAATTACCAAACATAAATGAGGTAGAGAGTACTATATATACTTGTATTAATCAGTAACTATAATTAAGTGAAAAGTGGAACTGGGGAGTACTATTTGAACATTGGTAATTTTCAAAATGTCTTTTTCTAGTTATGCAGTCTTATTTAATAAAGTATTTGGAAATAATTTTGATACCCTTTAAGTCCGGGACGGGCATTACGTCGATCGCGATCGACCGGTGGACCGCCACGACATTTTGGGATGACCGCTTAAAAATTTTACCAGTTAATAATTATATACGGAAAATTCAAGATTGGCTGACAGTACGCAGACTAAGCCTGCTACTGACTACAACTACGAAAACTAACTTTAGATAAAAATATTTTATTTCTATAATGTATTTTGAATTGTTTCATAATAAATGTATCGTTTGATATAATTATATTTGGGCCTATTATCATTAAATTTGTATCGCATTTTGCTTTAAACGCGGTTTTAAAAGTGTTGTTTTTTTATTTTAGTTCTGTAGATAAGTACATATTCCGTACTTATTATTAAGTTATAATAATAAACTCTTTTCCTTACCTCATCACACCTACGATATTGGGCAGTAGCGTACACAAGAATTTTTAAGCGGAAGGCGGTTGAGGATTGAAGGTCTACCATTCTCGTATCACACCCCAATACGCAGCCAAACATATTTTTTTTATTTTTTCGATTGTCGGGAACAAAAAACAGCAAAAAAATAAATTACTGAATAAATAATTAACATGAATAAATAAAAAAAATTACTAATATCAAATACTTAATTACATTTTACATACTATATACATGGGACTATAATAAATCGGAAGAAAATGAAGGGTTATAAGAGGGAGGGTCCGGACCTGTGGACCTCTCCCCCGCCTTTGTGTGCACCATTGACTCTGGGTAGACCTCAACTCTTTGAAAATATCAGAAGTAGCCCGCACTGTGGAAAATTCTGCCCACCCCTGCTTTAAGTGTTTCAAGTTCTTAAAAGATGTTAAAGAAATATCTCAAATCAATTTAGCTAAGTTCTGAAAAAAAGCATAAAAATTGGCTTTTTATGCGTGCTTTTAATAAAACATGAAAGAGCACACATCTGATACTTTTTATGTTTCCCATTCTTTTATGGTTGCAAAATAATTACCTTATCTATCACAGTTGATTCAAATAAAGATAATAGAGTTCAAGTTGTAAGTTATCAGTTCTGTCAGATTCTTCACAGAAGGAACCAAGCCAAGCTTTTATCATGTTTTTAAACTATGAAAAAATATTCATTCATGTGTTTTAAGAGATGAAGTTGTTAGCTCAACTATCTGAACTCGTTGATAATATGTGATCAAAACTGGGTCAAAAGCAGGATTAAATTTAGTAAAGCGGCTTCTGTTTGAATTTTCAAAAAGCTAATGTAAAGCCATAACACATCCAGATACTATTTTACCCATTTCCTTTTCTAAGAAAGCGATTTTAGTGGAGTTTAAAATCCCACATTTCACTTCGAGAAAGCTATTAAGAAGATAAAAATAAAAAGGAGTTGCTGCAAAGTGCTTCTTTAGCAATAAGTAATTATTTATTTTGGAAGTGTGCTTGCGCTAAAAGAAGCATTTTTAATAAAAAAAAAATAATAATGTAAAAACCCATGAAAGTAAGTCTTCTAATTCAATATACTAAGTACTCTTTCATGTAGAAAATAAGCATGCCTGTTTCTTTTTTTATTAAAAAAAAACATAAGGTTTTCAGTAAAGAGACATTTTTTTTGTAATTGCTATAAAAAAAACTCAATTATTGCTGAAAGATGCTTATGTCTTCGTCGAGATAATCAGTAACATTTCAACTTGAGAATGAAAGATGAGTTTTAGAAATTTTTTTTTTTTTTTTTTTTGAATTCTACTTTATGAAAAATACTCTTTCAGATTTTTTTATTTTTATTTTTTATTTAGCACTTTCTAGAGTTTTGCATTTTTAACTTAAATAATAATTAAAATAATTTTTTCGCTCCTTCTCTTCTTGTACGCTATCGTCATGAGATTTAAATTCCTTCAGTTACATTAAATAAAAACCAGTGTATTTCTCGAACTCATTTTGACTCTTAGAACGTCCACAAAAATTATTTTAGTTTCTTTTGTTGGCAATGCTTTTTCTAAATTTCATGTTTTTAATGAAGCCACAAAAGCCCTATCACAAAATATGCCTGACATTTCCATGATTGTTTATTGTTATTTAAAAATATTAAGAAACATATTATTTTTTCAGTAAATGATAGAACTGTTATATATTGTACTGTAAAATAACCTTGTTTATTTTCAGAAAAAAAGATTTAACAAGAATTACTTAAAGTGTAATTACATAAATAACATTCTCCTTTTTATCGCAAATTTTTAGATAAATCTAATGAATTAGTCTTGGAAGTATTTAAATTATTTCCCGTGAAATAATACATTTCAAGAAATAAAGTGATAAGAGCATGGTTTTTTTCCCGTCAAATTAAAATTAATAATCATTATCGTTTGAGTGAATGTATGCGTCAATTTTAAAATTAATTGTGTGTGTGTGCGAATCTCGTATATTTTTTGAAATTTCTTGATTCATGAAATTATTCATATTACAAATATGTGTTAGCAATGATTCATTTTTAAAGCGTTATTGCACTTTTCAAATTTTATTTAGGCTTAGGAAACGCTTTTCATGAAATCATCAATCTTTCTTTATCTTTTGTCTTGTAGGAAGAAAGTGGAATATTCGAGATGAGCACAATGTGTACTACATACAACTAGGGATATAAAATGGGTTGCAACACAGCAACGCAAATTGAATCCTACATATGGTTTAATTTTTGAAATTATAATTGAGATTTGCATATTTCCAACACGTGGTCTCAATTGAATTAATTCTACTGTGTAAATGACCCCCTGTATTAAGATATCTTTTTATTCTCCATTTTATTTTTTCTTCCCCATCAACTTTACAAAAAGAAAAATTGCACAGGAAAGTAGAGTATTATTTGTTTACTTTCTTTTATATTTGCATAAACTTTGGAAAGTTAAGTAGGGGCTTGCCAAAAGAAATAAAATTGGCAAAAAAAGAAGAAAAATCTTATAAAATTAATAAAAACAAGAGCACAAATCTCACTATTTTGAATTCAGATCGGAGTAATTGTTCTGTTATATAGTAAAATATATTTAAAGTGAAAAAGCTTGAAACGAAATATCGGTTAACACAAAATAGTACAATGGTTCCAACAAACTACTACAGTAGAACGTCGTTTATCCGAATCAATTGGGACCAGACACTGTTCGGATACGCGATTGTTCGGATAATCAAAAACCGAATGCGATCCATGCAGTATATGAAACCGGATACTATACGAATATTGAAAATCCTCACATGCGGGAAACGTGCTTGAAGAAAAAGCAAAATAGGTGCAAAATGTCGCAATTTTACCTTTATCGTGGAAAATAATCACTTATTTTTTGCTGTACCATTCATTGTACACCTTCGTTTTTTCGCTGCAAGGTCTCTGATTCTCTAGAGCAGCAGTAGTTGAGTAGGAAAACACTCCAAATATCCCTCACCTTGGGTTTTCTCGTCACTTTTGGCCTCACGCGAAACAACTGTTGAGCATTGCACTGTTCGAAAACTTATCCGGTCTTTGGTTCGGATATTTGACGCTTCGGATAATTAACTTTCGGATAAACGACGTTCTACTGTATATGTATTTTCATGCATTTTTTCCCTCTTCAAAATACGGAAAACATAAGCCGCGCAGGCTAGATTTAAGAGGAGTGTGAAATGAAAGAGAGGTGGGTTCACTTGTTTCGTAGAAGGAAGGCTAAAGGATGGCTTTAAAATGCCCTCGAAATAGCCTGTGATACGAGTCAATTTTGTTTATCTAAGCTACTGTCACCCTCCATCCCTAAGCAAACGACACAAAAACATCTCATCTCTCATTAGTTGGTTTTGGAATTCGGTGATGAGTACACCACAGTATGAGTAAAAATCAAGTGTCTTTGGTTCATATTATTTTTTTCTATTTTAAAAGGGTTTTTTTTAGAGCGTTGGCAAAGAGCTTAGGGAAAAAGTAAACTGCTATTTCGCTTAAATTGAAGATTGAACTTCTTAAGGCTGTTGATCAAAAACAAGACGACAACGGATAACTGTTAAGATTTTGGTTTTGCTAACTCTACTTTATCAACAATGGTTAAAAAAAAGAGTAAATTACGTAAGTGTTTGAATGGCTTATATTAAAAATATGCATATACAAAAGCCTATGCAAATGAAATGTACTCTAATAAACTAAATTTTGTACCATTTTTTACGATACCCTTTAACACGAAAAAATATTTCAGTCCTCTCAGTTTTGTTGTTTAAGCTGTTAAATGGATATTATTGACGAGGCATCATCTAGTTTGAGATAATCCCTTTTTCTTTGACGATCACCCACCACATATATAAAAATGCCGGATTACCTTTAGCGTTTCAAAGTAACGGGAAGCAAACAAGAAGAAAAAACAAGCAAGACAAAAGCTACGTAATGAAGACAAAGAGAAGGTGCTTTGTGTGTTCTAGTTTTTTATATGAGGTGGCAAACTCCACGTGTCTTCTTCTTACGGAGGCTATGATTGGCAGAAAGCTAACGCTCGATAGTTTCTGATGCAATCTTACTTTTAAAAAATGCAAGCTGTTAACTTTCAAGATACGATTACAATTCAGTCCCGGTTATGCGGGAAAGCTAGTAAAATATTTAAGTGCGAGTCCAGAAGGAGAGGACTCTTACAAATTAAAAAGTAATTCAGGAAGAAATTAAAGAGAATATATATATATATATGTGTTGTATACGCTCAGGCGACACCAGCGCCACTCTCTGTAAACCCTGGATGTAAGCGGGAGAAGGAATACACTTAGCTGGTCCCAGCAGCGCGCGCCTAGTCAGGTTTAACAACCTGTAGATGTCATTAAATATCCTTAAACCTAAACGTCTTTTTTTTTCATGCAACATACCACTAGACACCACCCTCTCTGTTACATATATATATATATATGTATATATATCAACATTTCTAAGAAAAATTAAATTTTGCAACAAATTATTAGGAAGGCTTATCTTTCAATAGATTTTAGAATAATTCAAAGTGAATGGAAAAAAATAGAAAAATAAAAAACGACCCAAAAAATTGTTTACTTTTATTTTGAAAACTATTAATATTTTTAAATTTTCTTTCGTTTGATAACAGAGCCCATTAACATAAAACCACAAATATTCCAATACCGTAGTATTAGCTCAGCGGTTTTCCCATAATAGAAAATTCAAAATGAGGGGAAATCCTTTTCGTCGATGTAAGCATAGATATACCCAACAATTTTTTTTTAAAGCATCCTTTAAGAAACACATCCGGAGTGTAAAATTCAAAGATAAAGTAATTTTTTTTCTTCAGCAGCATTTATTTTATTAAATGAGATAAATGTGCTTCAAGGTGAAAAGGGAAAAAATGAAGGCTCAGCAAGAGCACACAGCGTAACAAGAGACTCATCTAATTTGCATTAATTATTTTATTTCTAAATAGGAATATGAATACGATGCGCAGTTTCTGGATTTCATAGATTCTACTTAAAGATAACGTGGAATAAAATTAAAACAAAAATAGTCAGAGAAAATGTCTTGAAAAAGCCGTAATCTAATTCATAATATAAGTGCTAATATTTTTTATATTTCTCTTATCAAAATAACATTAAAAATGCGAAGAAACGCGAGCAATATAATTTTAAGCTTTTGTCCTATTTAACCAATCATCCATAGAAAATCGCTAATCGTTGCTTTATTTTGCTTAAAAAAAAATTTGTTTATAAAACGTGTTGTTTGATTTTATTTCTAATTACATTTGCTGTATATAAATCAAAAATTATAAATAAGAATATTTGAGTTGATTCAATGTTGAAGAATTCTCGACAAGGCCCAATGTGTGTGTTTGCGTGCATCTCAAACTTTTGTTCTGACAAGTTATATTGAACTTCTCAGCTTGTACCAAAAGATAATCTTAAATATCTTTTCGATTCGAGACTGGTTTGTTTCAATTTTTTTTTTAATTCATTGACAAAAAATAGTAGTAAAAGGTTCACAATGAGGATTTTTTTAATGTCTAAATTAACTCTTTTTTTTTTCAATAAAAAATTTCCAAAAATAGTTTCAAAACAAAGTAAAATTTATTGTGGGAGAAAAATTAAAAAATAGTCAAAAAGTTTACAATTAAAAGTGATCAAATGCTTTAAAAAGACTACCAAAAGAACAGGAAATATTCAAATTGGTAAATATGCTTTTGTGGATCCACTTACAGCTTTACAGCGTGTGGGGATTGAGTTCAATATCTTTTTTTCGTGATTCTCTTTTGCACTAATATTCTCTCATTCTCTTTAATGATAATTTTTTAGTTTTTGTTTTTCGGTTAGATGTTGTATTATCTAACTATAATCTCTAGTTTTCCCCAAACATGCTCAATTAACTTAAATACGGTGCCAAGGAAGATTTTTTTTAATTTCTGGATAATTAATAAGGAAACAAGAAAAAAAAGGTTAAGAAACGTGTGTTAGGATTGTTATTTTGACTTTTAGAAAAGTTTTTGATGCCTGAATTTTAGGCGGATAATTGTAAAATGTCTTTAAAAATGTTTTTAAAAAATAATCAATAAAGCAATCAATAAATACCTAGCCCTGATAATAACATGTACACTCACATACGGACCTCTCCTTAGCCATGTTTCACTATTCTAAATAAGTTCTTCGAATTAAGCTCCTCTCCTCTCACATTTTCCTCTCCATATTCTTACTCAAATCTGCAAGCAGCACATTATTCCAATAAGATATTGGCTTATTTATTAATTTTGAGAGGGGAGGGGGATATTTCATTAGCTTAGATTCACATAAAAAAATTTCTCGGGGAACGGTCTTAACCAGTTAAATTCAGCACTTCGAATAGTTTTGATGAAATTGAAGGGGACATTTTTTGATTGAATTATCTGTAAAAACTCTTACATAGATCAAATATTGATTCTTCACAACTATTGTAACAATTAATTCTTATCATCTCAATTTAGCTTAGTACTTCCTGTCTTGTTTTCGATTCACTATTCCTCTTTAAAATATCTTATCACACAATAACCAATCGAATGGAATAACCATATTACTTACTTGTATTTTTTTAAGAATGATGAACTTTGTCAGACGCTTAGCAAGAAATATAATTATTAATATACAGTTTACACATATATAAATATATCCTCAGATTTCACACACAACGAGCCCTGAGACTTTAACAATTGAGTGTAAGAATTGCAAGCTTATCCTGAATGAAGTCTAAGACTTGCTGGTATGAGCGAAGTGGATTTAAAGTCATGAAAACGAAATCGAGTTTTTGAATTCGAATCTTTTGAAATGCCACATTTAACAATATAAAGAAAGCTGCCGGCTTGATGGTTACTAGAGTTGAACCTCGAAGCGAGGCTAGCGAAGAGACACCACCAAGCGCGCTGATTGGTCAAATCAAATAGCGCTCTCTTCGCCGGCTTGATGGCTAGTAGAGTTGGACCCCGAGCGAGGGTAGAGAAGAGACATCACCAAGCGCGCTTATTGGTCAAATCAAACAGCGAGCGCTTCCCCGACTTCCTGTTACGCATTTCCGTCCCTTTTCACGAAATCACTCCAACAAATATCCAGCAACCGAGAGTACAGATGTTACACATCAAAAATTAATTCATCATAAAAAACAAATAAAAATAGTACCAAATGAATTTTTAAAAAAAAAGCATTTCTTCATTTCTTATGTTTTTGTAAATAAGTCTATAAAAACACAGCTCGTCCAGCGTTTCATCGTTGAAGCGGCTTCTTATTTTTGTTACAAATTGTCCTGCCGAAGAAAATGCACGTTCGGATTCTTTACTAGTTGGTATTATCGTCATTAAAAAAAAGAGTATGTTCTTTTTAGGTAGTCACCACGTCTCCCTCCACTTTCAAAAAAGGACATTCCTTTTTGAATTTTTGATGGCAGTGTCTCAAATCTAATAGATTGCATTGATAACTCTTTGATAACATTATTTAGTTTTCTTCTGCTACACTTAATAGGTTTTGTATGCATAAATTGATCCAGTTATTGAATCAGAATGTGAATCAATTTCAAGTGTTATCTCACATTTGAAATAGAAGATCCAGTTGCATAAGCTGTTAGTAATGCAATGAGATTTGAAGTGTCTCAAGTCTTCAAGAAATTCCGTTATTAAGTAAAGGCATTTATTTGAAGAAGGAAATTTGATAAAATCTTTTCTTGAGATGTTGCTTATACTATTGTGTAAGCATTGTAGTGAGCCATTTAGATCTGTGCGACGTTCTCCTGTACGAGAAATGAGAGCTGTGCATATATTTTTTTTTTAACTATAGCACTTATAATTGCACAAAATATTCTACGGACATATTTTATAAACAAAATATAAATTTTTGAAGAATTAAAATCTTAGAAATTCTTTATGAGAAAATTTTTTTGAATATAATTCAGACACAAATTAAATCCCGGTATTAGTTATTGTAATCCCGGGATTTCAGGATTGGAAAAAACATCGGAATCCAGGGTTGAAAACCCTACTAGATATATTTCAAAAATTCTAATTGCCTCTGTCCAAGTTAGCTGACACTGGACATCCTGAGGGTGGGAGAAATGTCCGTTTTCTGACCCCACTCACAATGGGGAGAAAGTTATAGAAGAAAATAAGAGAAAACATATCAAATTTCACGGTTTAACATAGACACCCACCTCAAACCCTTCAAGGATCAACACATAAGAAAACTGACATTAAACGCATACAGTACAAAAGAAGTAAATAAGATACATTAAATGTAATACCAGATTCTCAATACTTTGAAAAAAAATTTCAAATTGTAATTCAGACAAAAAAATTCAATCCCGGGATTAGTTATTTTAATCCCAGGATTTCGGGATCCCGGGGCTGCAATCCCTAAGCCATAATATCAAGAAACATACAAAGGAAAATTATTTTCAAATAATATATAATATAAACATGATGGACACACACATCAACTTACAAACTTCATGAAGTGTGAAATGAAAAATATTTGGATGATAATCGTTGCAATTGTGGTTTTTTTCAAAGACACGTTGCCTCAATTATATTTTTTAACGATAAAAAGTACAGCGAAATCGCTTCCCCCCCCCCCATCCCATAAGCAAAAAAGTGTTATTAATGTCTCACTACTTCTTTAATAATATTTCATCTCCTTTCTAGTGATGTAAATATCAACAAAAGCGGAGGAAAAACTTCATAAATCTTTCGTACTCCTCGTACGTGGACAAGAGAACGTTTATTTAGTGTGGAGTTGAGGAGTTCACTGACTGATAGCAATATGTGAATTGAAACGGCCGTTTTTCAGTCACAGCCACTTGAAGAATCCTCAAGAACAGATTCGCTGATTAAAAGTAAATATCTCGTGTGACGCCGCTTAGATAAGGAAATGCTGAAAATGCAGGTTACTTTAACAAGAAAAAAAAATAAAACGTGTGCGATCTGAAGCTTTGCTTATTTATTTTCGTCTATTTTAGACAAAGGGTGCTTTCTTGTGGAGATGATTTCAGTAAAATGAGTAAAAAATTTTGCGATGTTGCGGTTTGGGATAAAAAAAAATTATTTTAAAAATAATTCACGTAGAATTTTGAGTAGGGATTCTAATTCACGTAATATTAATCTATTATTGTTTTTTTTAGCAAATGTCTAAATATGCAAAAGTAATATCAAATTATACGGAATTTTAAAATATTGTAATTTTAAAGTCGCTATTTTTCTTTAACCATACCTTTTTCTTTCTTAATATGTTACAGTGAGAAAAATATACACAACAACAATATCAATATTTACATTAATTTTATTTTTGAAGCATTTGCTACGTTTCAGTGGAAGTCCTAAGAGACAAACTAACTTTCAAGTGTTCTGTGTGACGTATTCCTTAAATTATACACTGATCAAGGAAAATGTTCCATTTAAAGTTATTAAGGTTATAAAATATTTATTTTTGAAAATACCTTATTTTTAATATTTTCAATTCAATAGAAATTTTTAATAGGTTGATTTAAACTTAGTATAGAAATTATAATCCAAAATTCCAGTTTTCGGATTATAAGACCGACAGATTTGAAATTTAGCAAGTATGTTTCCTTTGTGATGAGGGGATCTTCTAAAAACGGGTTCATGCGGAAATCGATTTCCAAGAGGGAAGAAGTTATGGGAGCGTAAAAGACAAATATACTTCCGCTATAAGAATTCGAGTTCTGTTCTTTACAAAACAAGAGATGAGGCCTTTAAAAATGTTTTTGAATAAGTCGAAAGCTTAATGTCAAGATCGCAATAACTTGAGAACGATATATATTTAATAAACTTCATCACGAAATTTCCCGCGAAACGGGTGATTAATGATAGGTGTATATACACGGAAGAGCCAAAACATTGGGAACACCTACTCAATAGCACGTTACACCAATTTTTACCTGCAAAACAGCTGCAACTCACCTTGCCATAGATACCACAAGGTCTTGGTAGATGACTGGAGACAGTTTGTTCTAATTGTCTATGCAATGATCACGTAAGGTCGAGATGATAACATGAAGATATTTGATCTGAGCTGCCTTTCTGTGAAAACTCAAATGTACCCCCATCAGATTAAGATTCACCGAGTTAGGTGGCCAGAATATTAACTGGAATTCATCTTTATGCTTCTTGAACCCTTCTAACGCAATTCTAGCCTTTTGACATGGGACGCTATCCTGCTGGAAGAACCCATTTCTAGTTGGGAAAACATGCAACTGATCTGCAATTATACTCAGATAATCTACAACTTTCACGGTCCCTTCTACCAGAACTAAAGGTCCCAGTCACCCCTAAATATGTTCTCCGAAGCATTAAACCGCCGTCACCAGTCTGTGTACAAAGAGGGAGCAACTTTTCAACTGTGAAAGGCGGCGCCCCTTGACACAACCATCGATATGATGAATGAGAAATCGTGATTCACATCCAACCAGGAAACTCTTTTACACTTATTTATGATGAAGTCTCAATGTTTTTTAGTACACCGTAGACATAGTTGACAATGACGCTTAGTCAACAGAGACCCACGAGTGGGACGTTTGCTGTGCAGCCCCATACCGAACAGTGTCCGCTGAACTGGTCAGCGGATTGGGCTGTCTATTGACCAATTGTCTGGCATTGATTTTGTTTTACTAAACGTGCCAATTTTGGACGTCTTTGATGAAGCGTGGGCGTCCAACAGCTAGGTGTTACTTCTGATTTCACTTTGCCCAAATTCTAAAAACAGCAGAACACTAACTACCAGTCATGCTGTTTCGGAGACACTCGTTCCAAGTTTTCGGGTCATAACAACTTGCCCTATTTCAAATTCACTTAGACCAGTCGCCTTTCCCCTCACTCGCAAAAGTATCTCTAAGAATAATAGCTTACCTTCTCCAGCAGCAGTTAAAAAAAAAATACCATTCTTTCTTAATCACGCGGCTTCCACGTCATCCAGGCGAGTTCGTTGAAAAATGTAGAGGTGTTCATAACTTTTTTGCTCGACGCTATTCTATTCACTAATTCACTTATATTTTTTCTCGAGAGTTTTTTTCTTCTTTCATAATATTCTTGAGCCCTAGATGACTTCACATGCTATTTAATTTTTGCCTTCCTGACAGGAAATAACCACAACTTTATCTTCCAAAAAACTGAAACGTTAGCTTTTTTAAAGCAGAATGATACAGTCTTGTTTCACCCGCGTAGAAAATCAGAAAAGTCTTTACCAGAAATCAATAATTCTAACAGCTTCCGGTTGTCCTAAACTATATAGGGCTGAGATCTCAGGAGCTTAAAAAGAATACTTTTGTAAATCGCCTTAGGTGTGCGCGTTAGTGTTTTTTTTTTTTTTATAAGTTTGTAATCGTCAATAAATGTGATCCTCAATAAATTGTAAATCTGACTCCCTAAGAACTCTATAAACTAACTATAATAAAAACTAAATCAGATCTTACAAGGAATAAAAAAACCTATTGGTAAAAATTAAAGAAGTGTTTTGGTTATTCATTCAAAGGCCACATTTGATGGCCAGCGAGATTACTAAGACTTTAAAAGACAGTGTTTCCCACTCCTGTTTTTTCAATTATTATCTAATATTCCACTTCAAAGCTACTTTCATGACAATTCTATTTTTTATTTTACTTTATAAATAAAGTATCAAAAAGCTAATAATTAAATTTCGTAGTTAAAAAGTACCTTGTACGACTTAATTTGCTTTTGCTCTAAATCAGCTAATGATAACATGAGACCTGGAGTGAGTCATGAATTTAATAATAATAATATGAATTGAAACAAAATATCAAATGTACTCTTGAGCTTTATGAATTAAGTGTTTCTATGAAAGAAAAAAAAATGTTTCCCCGAAATGGCATATGAAAGACATACGCCAAGTTACACTTTAAGAGACCTTGAAAAATTACCAAAAGATCAACTGATCCATTTCTTTATACACTCCTCTGGTAAAATATAAAAAATGACGAGTAAAATTGGCAGTGATTCAAAAGCTGTAAACACAATTTTTTGTCACCCCTTGATAACTTCTAGCGTTTTCCATCCGAATTACTTTTAGGGCATTGAACTACGCCTTAATTTAAATTTCCTTTATGATAAAAGGCATTCTGATTATATAAGAAATGCATCAAACAATTTAAAGGTTATAAAGCTTATAAATATTCAAATTTAAAATTTCATATTCTTCTAAAATAATTTTTTTTTAAATAATAAAGAAATTCCAGACAAACATTAAAATGGGAAGAAAAAGATCAAAACTTTTTGGCATTGAATGCATTTATAAGAGAATCAGTTTGTAAAATGAGTAAACTAATTTTCTGTGACAATCTGCGCTATTGTTACTCTTATGTATAACAAGGTGTTCTATAAAAATAAAATTTATTCCATAGTTTTTAAAGGATTTTAAAAAAAGAAAATTAAATAATGTATACAAAAAATATTTTTGAAGAAAGTCAATTTTTTTTTTACATATTATTAAAGTAATCACGAGGCTGCCAAACATTTAAAACACGTCCTAAAACATTTATAACTTTTCTCTCTGTCTCTCTCTTTTTTTTTTTTTTTTTTTTGCTTTTGTTCTTAGATTTATTTTTTCTTCTTCAGTGGAAAAGAAGCATAAAACTTAGGATACATTAAAATAAGGTTAAAAAGGGTTCAAAAACTTTCTTGGCTTTAGTGCTGTTTTCGTCTATTGTTAAAGAAAAGGACTTAAAATTGGCATTCTTATTCAAATAGAAAAAAAATTTCCAAGCCTCCAAATCTTCATTCTAACATCACTATCTTAAAGGGAGCAGCGTATTTTGAAAAATACTACTTTCTGTTTAAATCTATCAGTTTTTCTCGTATAAAATAAGTTCTATGTTTGCCTTCAAATTGGAATATAAAACCGAGAATTAATTTTACTCTTTAAAACAAAAAATGGCACATTTATAAAATATTTAAAGTTTTTGAAGGACATAAAATAGTAAATACAATAGATATAAATGCCACACTCATAACAGCTTGTATTAATATGATGGCAAAACTTTCTGTATAAAAATGTGTTCCTGATTTGGGTCGAGCTCCATGAACATTAGCCGTAGTACAGCCATGAAGACAGCCTTAGTATTCCTCAAGAAGGTTATTATAGCATTGTGTACGAAAATTAAATAATAACTAACATGTACGGAAATTGAGATAATATAAACCTGCATGAAAACAAAATTATTTTTATAACTACCAAATTATAATAATTAGTAATTACATAATTCCTAGACAGTTTTTAGCAATGAAACACACAAAAATGTTTCATAACTCTTACAAGAAAATTTATGATTTTAAGTTGTTTTTGTATATGATTCCTTAACTATTATTTCCACTACTTTAGAAGATTTCAGCATGATATGAAATTTAGTGAAAGGGTTTGTAAGTTCCGTAGTCTCCAAAAAAAAAAAAAAAAAAAAAAAAAAAAAACTATTCCTTTTTCTCATCTTTCAATGGCCAATTTTTAAATATTGATTTGAGTCTTGGGATTTCAAAAAGTAATAATCAGTGGGAAAAAAATTCTGAAAATAATAATTTTTAATATAAAAAACAAATAGCTTTAATAGTTTCGACATATCATAACTCAGGTAACACCTCATTTCATCGTTAAAATCTACGAAATTCATTGACAATTCACTATCATACAGCTTTCAAATGACACTTCTTAAGAAAATCATTTGGTTATAAAAAATATTATAAAATATATGAAATAATTAAATTTTATTATGTCACCAATTTAGTTTATATTAAAAATGTAGAAAATGTTTTGAAATTATTAATAAACATCTACATAATACTGTAATTTTTTTGCATACAAAAAAAATTATTAACTCGCCCATACAGAAACTTTTTTCCATTCTTTGAATCAAGCATTAATATATATTTTTTTATTTCTTTAAGTTCTTCAAAATCCTTATAGAATAAAAGAAAATGAAACTTTAATTTCAAATGTTTTAAAAATATTACTATCGTACAGCTAGCTAAAAAATGTTTTCACATAGCATTAATTAATTTTATATAGTTTTACTTTTTTTAAAAATTAAAAGATATATAAAAGGACATGCGACATTAAAAAATGAAACTCCACGTTTACAATTTTTAAATCAAATCTTACAATAATCGATCGCACATCATTACTAACAAATTCTGGATTGAATGGGGGAAAAAACGTTTTTTTCCCTCTTATTATTGGTGTTCAAAATGGAAGATTAGCACATCTGTCCATGTACAGTGGACCCCAAAAGTGTTAGTACACACTTGCAATTTCCTATAAAATTTTATATTTTCGACTAATAAAAATTAATATATTGTAAATGTAATTTTTTAATGATATCTGCAACCTGTTCTTAATAGAATGACATAATTATTTTTTTTAAAAGTGATATAACTATTATTTTTAAAAATTAATAATCAAAAAGTTATTGAAAAATTACGCCACAAAAGTCTTCGTACACCTAACAAAAATCTCAACTTAGCTTTAAATATTGTATTTCTTTCTTACTTTAGTACTTAGTAGGATATCTTTTAGTATCTACAATAACTTTTTAATGTTTTGGTATAGATTTAATCAGTTTTTTGTAATTTCTGCATCGGTTTTCCTCCATGCTTCTGTTATTATTGTTTTTACTTCCCATTATGTGTTTATATGTCATATTTTCTTTTTTTTTAATCAAATTCCCACCAAATATGTTCTACTGGGTTAAATAAACTAAATGAGGAGGTTTTTTCAGAATTTTGAGGCCGTTCTTGAGACACCAGTGGCATATATTGAGAGAAGGGCGCTTAGTGTCATTATCTTGTTAAAAATGAAGTGGTCTCCAATATCCAAATTTTGGGCGGATAATTTAAAATTCCTCTAAAATATTTAAATAGAGCTCATGATTCACAATACCATAAAAAAAACCAAATTACCTAACTTTGAAATCGATTTATACAACCACACAAGAACTTCACCACCTCCTTGTTGAATCACGGAGGAGTTCTTGTTCCATATAAATTCATAGGATTAAATTCTTCATTTTTTTCATTTACAAACTATTATATGCCCATCAGAACCCAAAATGTTTTCCATCATCCCAATCAATTTGCTGTCAATTTTGAATTTTCTGAAACTTAATCCCAAAAATCAAATTGGATCAATGAACCATGGAGATGGAAATGTCTTGCGTGGAGGTGTAAATCGGCCTCAAAATTAGGTAATTCGGTATTTTTTGATGGTATTGTGAATCATCAGATCTTTTAAATATTTTAAAGGGAAATTTTAAATTATCCGGCGAAAATTTGGATATAGGAGACTTCTTCATTTTTTTAACAGGATAATGATGCCAAGCGCTCTGCTTTCAATGTACGCCGCTGGTGTCTCTATAACTGTCCAAAATTCTGAAAAAAACCTTCTCAATCAGTTTATTTAGCCCAGTAGAACATATTTGGCGAGAATTTGATTTAAAAAAAAAGAAAACATGACATATAAACACACAATGGAAAGTAAAAGCAATAATAACAGAGGCATGGAGGAAGGTTGATGCAGAAATTAGAAGAAACTGATTAAATCTATACCAAAACATTTAAAAGTTATTGTGGACACTAAAAGATATCCTACTAAGTATAAAGTAAGAAAGAAATACAATATTTAAAGCTAAGTTGAGATTTTTGTTACGTGTACGAAGACTTTTGTGGCGTAATTTTTCAGTAGCTTTTTGATTATTAATTTTTAAAAAAAATAGTTATATCATTTTTTAAAAAAATAATTATGTCATTCTATTAAGAACAAGTTGCAGATATCATTAAAAAATTACAATTACAATATATTAATTTTTATTAGTCGAAAACATTAAATTTTATAGGAAATTGCAAGTGTACAAACACTTTTGTGGGGCCCACTGTATATAGTCATTCTATCCATAAAAATACCAACTAATATTTGAATTTATTCTGATCAAGTATATTATATTAATACAAAATATATAAAATTCCAGGATAATAACAGTTAATTATATTAATAATTTTTTCTGTTTATTAGCTGGCTACTTTTCTGTTTACTATCCATTTAGAAATTGTTTTTTAATCAAGGAAAAGAGTTTGTGGGTGAAAAGTATTATATTACCTTAACAAAAATCCTAGAAAGTACAAAAGCCAGGGAACTCAAAAAAAAAAAGACAAAAATTATCTTAACTTGTTGACCATATCGTTAACTAAACAAAAAAAAATTATTATATTTTACAATTTTAATTTTTAAAAATTCATTTTTTCCCCATTTAGTAACATATTAAAATTCAGCAATTCCTTAAAACTCAAAGATTTATTACTGATCACAAAAGCGATACCAATATTTTTAAATTTTAATTCATTAAAACTAGATATTTTAAATTATTCATTCAAAAATGATTGTTGTATGAAATAACATCGATTGAAGATTATTTCTGTCCAATAATTTAATACACGAAAAATACTTAAGCCATAGTTAAATTGCTTAGAACAATTTAAGAATTGAATTGATTTACACTTTTCTCCCCAAGATATATTATATTGACTCTTTTAGCATTGAAACTAAGAGGTAACCATGTTTTAATTCCAAACGATATTCACTTTTTTTTTGCTAAATTTCAAAATATTCCAAATTTTTAAAAAGTTTTTATTTAAAAATTAAAATGCTTTCTGTTTATCAGAGAAGTTAACAATTTTTATTATTCTAATAGGAAAAATAAAATTGTTTCGGGTGCATAACAAATATCATCAAAAATAAATTTTGTGAAGTAAAATTACAAAATCGTTTTCTGGGGACATTTTATAATTTCTATAACTTCAAATTTTACTTACTACAGCTTGAGAAACCGCAGAATTCGATAAGTTTCCCTTGCTTGGCGAGATAATCGGCAAAGCTTGGCAGACGATCCCTAGCAAAGCAACAGTTAGGAAAAATATTGTCCGTTTGAAGCGGCATGCTTTCTTAGTAATATTCTCAATTTTGTTAACAAAGAAAAAAGCAGTATTTGACGAAACTTTTCCACGGACACTTTTGGTCCCAAAATAGGGGCACATAACCGGGCATATTCAGGCTTCGCATACGGGCGAAGCCTCGTTGCTCCAATCAAATATCAACAAACGATTCTCCGATTCAGAATGAAAACGCTTGCTCTCTTGATCTAAGTTCGGGTAATTTGGCGAGACTGATAAGATTTGGCGAGGCGCGCTGTTGTGTAATGAAAAGAAAATTTCGAAGGATGCTTTTCCTCCTGCCAATTAAGAATGATTCTGTTCAGTTCTATGGAAATTAATGAATGCTTGCCTATTTCATATGAAGTGAATAATAATTGATTTCTTGTATCAATGAATTAAATTGTTCAAAAATGAATCATCCAATTATCATAAAGTTTATTATGTAGCTACTTGCGTAAATTATTCTTTAAAGAAGAAAATCAAGAGTAAAGCACATATTACTGTTAATAACACTGATGAAGGTATAAGCTTAAAACCGGTAAATAAAAAAAGAATATTTTAAATAAAAATAATTTAACACTGTGTTCTAATATCATTTGTTAAACGCTAAAAAAATATATTCTGGGTAATATGATGCTGGCAGTGCAAACATTCTGCAAGTGCTCTCAGAAAAAATAATTTTTATACGGATAAGAAATAATTTTTTTAAATAATAAGTGTTATATATTCGAAAAAATAAGGAGTGTGCGTAAACATGATTACGAATAGGAAAGAATCTTGAGAAGTTGATAATATTCATTAAATATTTTTTTAAATTTCATTTACAGCTTAAGCATTAAAATTTTGCATGCAATTTACAGATATGTTTCTTCTAATCTTTTCTCGTGGGCAGAGCGAGCAGTTGAAAGGTTAATTAAGCACAGGAAAATTAGCAAAGGGTGCTAATATATTTGGTTTTGAATTTATCGTTTTTTACTTTATATATGTATATACACACATATCTGGCCATTAAAACTTCAACACGATGAAGGGAAACAAATACAAAAAAGATATTTATTGTACGTAAACAGGATGGCATGAAGACAAAATGATTAAATATGTAAGCAGCTTAAAGTTTACAGTGGTGCGGAATTAGTAGAAACAGCTGTCATCCCTGGCAGCTAAAATGGCTCTTACCCGGTTAAGCCTGGAGTCGAATTGGGCTTGCATGACAGAAGCGGGCAACTAATTCCATGCTATTTCAAGTCCATGCCACACTTCCATCAACCGTATTAGCTGGAGAGGGGTTGCAGGCCAGTCTCTCAGCAACCTATGACCAGATGTTTTCAATGGGTGACAGATCTGGTGACCACGCAGGCCAGGGCAACAATGGAATACCTTGTATATCGAGGAAGGTCAGAACATGTCGTGTAACGTAAGTTCTTGCAAGGCCTTGTTGAAAGATGGCGTTTAGCAGGCCTTGAAGATAGGGCACAATGACTGGACGTAAGATCTCAGAAATGTCCAATCTATCTTCAAGTTACCATCGATCTGAACTAGAGATGTGAGTGTACCAGTGTTTGCCCAAACCATCACCCCAGGGCCCCTATGAGGATATCGAATGCAAACAGGCTACGAGCGATTTCCTCGGAGCCTCCAGACATGCATATAACCATCAGAATACTGCATGCAGAGCCGGGACTCGTCAGAAAAGACGACATTTGCTACTGCTGTATCCAGCTTTGTCGTTCGGCACACCAGATTCACCGTCTCTCTCTGTGCTGGATTGTCAAGAGAAGCCAAAGTAATGGTCATTGAAGTCCACGCTGCTGCAAAACGCCGTTGCATCATACGAGCAGAAACTGAGCATGTTGCAAACATACCAGTTTCCTGACCAATGGTCCGTGATGTGGTTATTTGGTTTTGAAGGGTCAACCTTACGATATGTCTGTCCTCTTGGACGTTAGTCATGAAAGGGCGTGAAGGTTCTGAATGTCGTTCGGTATGACCCTCAGCAACCTATTGATTCTATATTTACTTGACAGTAGTTGGATTTCAATCAGTGCGAAAGGCGATATCATGGAACGATAATCTACACTCTTGTTAGGCAAAATTCTTGCTTCTGTCGAATTTGGTCACATGCTGGGAAGCATTTCTTCTGATTATTAGAGGCATTACATAATATTTTGAGCAAACTTCGACCTTATAAAGCGCTTCCCAAACGACAAATCCTCTACACAACTTTTCGTTTATGAGGTGCTTCAAATGTTGTTTCTCTCTTCTATGCATCGTCTAAATTCGCTGAAATACTAATCATCTGCATATCCTAACCTTCCTTTCATGTGATTTTGATGTTCGTCGGATCATTCCATCCTGATGTTGCAACTTTGATGGCCAGTAGTGTGTGTGCGTGCATATATGTATATTGTACGACTCCTCATTTCTAGGGAGGAAATGAGTTGTTTTGCTTGAATACACGGCATATTTAATAATTTTCCAAATTCTTTTAAAAACCTTCTTTTTATCAATTTATTCTGTCTTTTTTTTTTTTTTTTGTCTTCTTTCCCAACCCTTCTTTTTTGTTATCTATTGAAATCTAGCTATCCAGCATATAAAATACAGCCGCATGTTATCGATTCCCCCCTTTTTAGTAACAATTCCTTCTCAAAAGTTGGTCAAGAATATCTAAGGCTCATTTCCAGCATAAAAACTTAATACCATTTTTGATTTAATAGCAAGTTTTGGTTATTTTACAGAACAAATTTGAGTCTATAGAAAAAACTAAGTTTTCTATTAAGTGCATAAAGTTAATACTTTTAATCTCATATTTAAATGGGTTTTTTAGGTACATACTGTTTGAATTGACATCGACCTTAGGAAACAACTGTTTATCTACCATAATATTTTCATTAGAGTTATATTTTTGAAAATTTTTTAACCAGCCTAGAAAAAAAAAAAAGATTTTAAAGCGATTAGATTAGCGAACAAGCAACTGGAACAGACCAGACATCTGTAGCTGTATTATTAACATTACTCCTCGAAGCAAAAAAAGCACAAAGGAACAAATGCCCTTAATGACGCTATATCGGTTATCTAATTATTAACAGAGGGTACAATAAAAGTAAAGGATGCTTCAGTCGAGTAAAAGGATTGGCAGAGTCTAGAAAACAAATCCTTGAGACGAGCAAAGACGACATGTGAACACAAAAAACTTAACCCTGTACTATACTATGTATTTGGTCAAGGGTCTCGAATTCAAAATTGTTTTGATCACAGGCAATGCATCGGTCCATCTGGCCTTAGAGCATCCAAACATGAAATTTTGTTTTCTGTCGCCTAGTACCGCATTCTTGACACAACCGTTAGATCAAGATATGATTGCGACATTCAAAATATACTAAGTAAAGCAAGCATTTCAGCACTTTTTTGGACAATCTAAACGGGGAAACACTAACAGTTCACTGATGTGTGGAAGAAATTTTCAGTTATAGATTGTATCAAACAAATTGAATTAGCGCAAACTGAATTAAGACCATCAACTTAGAATGTATCCCTGAAAATTGTATGACCAAAATGTATTAAAAACAAAGAACGTGTCCTTAATACGAATGAATTTTTCAACATTTTAACATTTGCACATGCAATTGGACGAGAAGAATTCAATGACTTATTTTTGGAAAACATCAAGGAATTATTAATCGATAAAGCACTTTAAAGCGAAGATAGAAATAGTTGAAGTTGTTCTTGAGATTCTTGATCCATAATGATAAAAATGAAAAATGTCTTGTACTAAATACTGATTTAATTAAAGAAAGTCTCTAGAACTGGCCAGTATATATAAGTTGGGTAATAACTTTATTAAACATATTCCTAATTATTAATGAGTTGGGAAGTCTCAAGGCGTGATCAGAAGTCATTAATGCCCTCTTACAGAAAATTATACCATGGCCGGGCAAAACACACAAACGATTAATCACTGAATTCGTTCTTAAATCTAGTGAAACAACGGATGTATAAGGGGGGGGGAGGGGGTTAAATCCTAATTTTGTTCAACAGATTGTATAAATAATTTTACCAATGGAGTGTGAATGGAGCAAGACACTTCCAATGATTGCAGTAATATTGAAATTTTACGCAAATGCCCCCATTTATTGTTAGAAAGCGACAAAGAGAGAATAAAATCTTTTTATGTGTAACTCATATTATTTTTTAAAATTTTTGTCATGAATTAGAAGCATGCTTTTTACTTTTTAAATAATAATTTACTTTGCATGATACATGTACAATCTTGAAGAAAAGAAATGTTAAAGATCCAGCTTATATTGTATTACTTTTACTGATTTCTTAAGAATGGAACCAATCTTCTATTTTTTTTTATATAGATGTAATGCATTTTTATACTGACTTTTTTTCGCGTATTCTTCTGGAACATATCAATTGTATAAAAATAGAACTTGATGTGCCATTTTTATAAACGCCTATTTCATTTTATTTCATTTCCCGCGTTAAAAGGATTAAACCCTGTGTCTTAAGAAATTAATTGGCGATTCATAGAAAAGGGATATTTTAATAGCTTACGCGTGCGTAAACAATTAAACGAGTATCTGGTGCCAAGTTAAAACCACCTACTTAATTTTTAAAAAATAATTGGTGTTTTCCTTCATTTTACCGTCTGATTAGCACATTCCTATTATTCTCCTTATTGTAATTCTCTAGCTGATGGAATATGAGGATTCTGCTGCATCTTTTTTTAAATTGTACCTGTAGAAAATGAACGCAACACGATCCCTCTCTAGTGTTTAAAATAAGTTAATAAATTCTTTCTTAAAATTATTTTCTATTTGGTTATCATCTTGGCGCGATTATTTCCAAAAGTATCACAAAAAACAATAGGATAGTCTTACCTTGATAAAATCTTTAAACAAATAAAAGTGAGATAAAATTATGGAGGAGAGTGGCCAAGACCTAAACCCGTGTGATGCAGACTTTTGAGGAAGCAAGCTGCCCATCGCCGCCAAGAAGAATTCCAGGTCAAGACAAGAAAGCTTGCACAACGCTACAGTAATCAATTACCTTCAGTTTTGTTTTATACTTTTTCTAAATCCAATTCTTCCAGTAAAATACTTGCATTCTGAACCGGCATCCCCTCTTCATAAGCAAACGTTGTCTTCAAGAAGTCTTGACCGAGTTTAAAGGACCATTTTGAAGTTTCAAAACTCATCATTGCTTCCATCATTTGAAATTATGTGCACGTCCATTGATCAACGAAAGCTGTTGTGCATCGTTTTCACAAATGAGTGTAGATTATTAGCGAAAAAGTGAAGATTCAAGGCCACAATATCTTAAATTAATTTGAATTAGTTTTTTTATGAAATCATATTTTACACATTTTAGCTTGAAGGGCTTATATAAAAAAAATTTATTATCAACTGGTTCACAAATTTGTATTTGCAAAGTTCATTTGATGTTTTTTATCTTCCATAAATGCATATTTCATTATAATAATCACTTTCGTCGCTTGATTTTGATGTATGTTATATTTGGTAATTATACTGGTGCTTTTTCAAATAGCTCTTAAATGTTTGGATATTTCAAAACTGAAATCAATACCCAAATTTTGAGATATTTTATGGCGTTAAGAGTTTTGAGTTGTGTTATAATTTAATTTACTATTATGATCCTTCGATCTGGATTTAAATGCCCAACCTCATTGACAAATCTGTAGGTAAGGATGATAAGAGCTCTACGAATACATTTGTTAAGTATATAAATATACAAAATTAAAGGAGCAAGCATTTTTACATAAACAAGAAAATACAATAAAAAAATGGTAATCAGGATAGCACATTTAGTACCCCAGAGGAAAATTTTCCATCTGTGATTGTTAAAGATCTATCACTTCCAAACTTATGTTTTTTGTCATAATATGCCTAGGTCTTTACTAAAAATAAGTATTATGAAGGTAAAATTGAGTCATGAATATTAAAAAACCTTTGTTTTCCTTTGTAAGGTTGATTCCCTGTTTCCATTCTTAAGAGTTTTTGTCTTTGAGGCTGTTGTGAAATGAAATGTATCACAATAAAAAATAAGATGAAGTCTGATGATTGTGCGAGGTGTGAGTCAATTTTCCAACTCAGTTCTTTTTTGTCTGTTTTTCTCCTAAGGGTCTGTTCTACAGAAATTGTGTATTTTTAATATTATTCTTGTGTATTCATGTTTTATATTAATGGTTTAGTACATATCTATTTATATATTCGTGCACAATTTTGGTCTGTTTGTAGGAGATTACTTTCAGGTTTATGTTAAAGTGAAGGAAAAAATTCTATAACAGATACTAGTTTGAAATTTTAATATTATAATAGTTTATCTCTGTGAGATACGGGTGTGTGTCAAAAAGGCCCTAGCGCCCATACACATCTTGCGGATGGTGAAAATTGTAGCAATCTCCCTCAGCATTACAAATTAAATTCTAATATTCTGTAATTTTTGTCTAAATCTTAATTGCGAATATCATTTTTCTAAACGCGTTTCATTTTATTTCCTGCGTTAAAAGGATTAAACCCTGGTTTTTGAAAGATTTATTCCCGATTCCTTGAAAAAAGGACATTGAATAGTTTATATCAGGGGCGTCGAACTCAAAGGCTAACTTGGACCAAACAAACAATGTTTACCTTTAGGTGGGTCCCCAAAAAAATCAATATTTTTGAAGCGTAGAGTTTAGTTCGAATAATATATTATAATAAACGTATATAAAAGAACAAGAAAAATTTAATGTTTACGTTCTGAAACTTGACATCTCTTCTCTGCTGCTACCTTTTCTATTTCGGGAGAAATTATGTTTGCAAGGATTACTTTCAAAACTGACCCAAGTTGAGCGTCATTAATATTATTTCAAACAAGAGATTTATTTCCTTTCATAACTGAAAATAACTGCTCGCACCGATAAGTACTTCCAAACATGGAAATAATTTCATATGAGAATTTGCGAGTATATTCAAACCTGGCTGGTAAATATTTGTAAAATTCAGACACACCCACTTCAATGAGTTTTGCTTCAAATTTGAGTCTCACTGAATCTCAGTCGCCTCCATTTGCATATGTCTCGGTATTGAGTCTAAATTTATTGAAAAAATCAAACAAAATTTTGCTTCCAAAGAATTTAATCTTTAAAACTTGTTTTAAATTTAGTTCTAAGATTTGAAGTTTTTTCTGCGTATTTTTGACCGATGCAGTATCATCTAAACTTGATAAGTTCATGTTGCACGTCGTGAAGTGTATTAAATCTTCATTTTTCAGTTGTTTTTCCCTAAGTACTATCTTACATTTGAGTGCTTTAATTATGTCAAGCATGTTCATAATGATCTGCTCTTTTCCTTAAAACGATAAATTTAACTCGGTTAATTGTTTGGTTGTATTAACCATGAAAGTTAAATCTTGCAACCATATTGGATCGGAAAACAAGCTTGTGTCTTGATTTTTAGTTTTTAAAAATTGACAAACTTTTTCTTTCAAATCCCAGAATTGCTAGAGAAACTTGTAGCAAGATGTCCTGCGTACATCGGTACAGTAGAACAAACCTGAATATGAACTATCTAACTCACTTACGAAAGCATTAAATTAGCATGGATTTAAGCCTCGAGATCTTATAAATTTTATAGCTTTTTTCTTTATGTATGACGAAACATTCTCCATGTTTCGTGTATAGTGTTCTTTGGTGTATAATACACTGCGTATGATGAATTTTTAAAACACGAATTTCGCTTAGTTTTTTTTTTTTTTTTTTTTTTTTTTTTTGTAATAATGCTACGAACATTTTTTTCCCCCGGTCAATGAAGGAGTGTCATCTGTAGCTACTGAATTTAATTTTGACAGAAGTAGGTTGTATTTCAACGGAAGCTCAAAACCCCAATTAAATATATCTTGTCCCATAGTAATACCACGCTTCAGTATTAGTTCCAATAATTCCTCAAAAATATTAAAATACGTGTCTCACAAGCACGCAGAGAAACACAGGGAATTGAGCAATGCTACCAATGTCCACACTCTCGTCACAGACAATGGAACTTTCGAAACTAGATGATTTTGCTTTGATCTGATCACTTAAATTGGTAGCCAAGTCAGTAACTCTTTCCGCAATAGTATTTCGAGACACAGAAAATTTTGAAAAGCCTTCAAATTTCTAAGCAAAATATTTCCTGTTACGTGCACCAATCCGTACATGAGTATAGTTGGAGAACTGAGACTTGTATTATTGCCCTTTGACTAAAATTTATGTAAGTCAGTTGTTTTTACAGCTAATTATAGTTAATTATTTAACAGGTTGCCTTATTAATAATCCATATTTTTAGCTTTTCGTTCAACATCAAATTATTGTTAATTATTTAACAGTTGAACATTTATGTAATCAACTTTTCTTAAAGCATTTTTTGTTCGCGTTTTTTAAAATTATTTCAACATTTTTCATCTGTGAAAAAGTCATTAACCTAACTTTTGACAATATTTATGTTTAAATACCGTGTATTTACCTAATCGTAGTATATTCAAAATAAAAGTAGGCATTTTGTTTAATAGCAAAAAAGAACATAATTTAAAAAACGTTTAGCGAATTCTACCTTATTTTTATTTGTGACGGTTTGTTATTTTATAAAATATTATTGTGTGCGGAATATTTACCGGGCAGCAAAAATGTTCGTTGTGGGCCGCGAGTTTGACATCCCTGGTTTACAAGTATGTTACTCAACGATTGTCTGGTGCCAAGTTTTCCCTTAGATACGCTCAAGTGATTTATATAAATAACTTCCCTCACTTTAACATGTGATTATCACATCCATATCGGCCCCGGTGGACGAGTGGTCTAGGTATTGGATCATGGCTAGCGTGTCATGAGTTCGATCCTAGTACCACTAAAGATCCGCCGTGCACGCTAAATCTGTAGAGAGCTCAAACGTCCTCCCGTTGGTGTGGTAGCTAGGAGAGTGGGGTGCCAGCTCAGGTGTCGTCCGCGTCACTTGACCATGGTTCAAAATTACGCGGACCGTCGCCAAAAGCCCTCGTGCTGCTAATCAGTGCGACGTTAATATTCTCTCTCTCATTCATCACATCCATATTATACTTCTTATTGATTTTTCCTTATTGAGAAAATGTGAGGATTCTGCTCTGTCTCTTTTCGCAAATTATATTTATAGTCAATAAACGCAAAACGGCCCCTCTCATAATGTTTGAAGCACGTTAATACTTTCGTTTTTTCTCAGCTACTCCCTATTTCCAGAAAATATTACACACATATACTCTCAAATCTTTTTTTTTACACTGTAGATATGGTCTTTAGAAAAAACATGCAAAAAAATCGTGTACAAAAATACATGCGACATATGGTAAACTTAGGGATGATTCCAAAACTTCAAAAATTCGCGCGTGTTAGATGAAAAAACTCTAATTTTTTCCCCAAAAAACTGTGTAAAAAATAATAATGAAATACAAATTCATTTTTAAGACAGAAAAGAAATGAAAATTAGTGTATAGTTAAAAATAAGTCTCTAAGTTCATATAACATATGAAAATTCAAATATAAATTAGAAATAAAACTACTAACAAATATTCATTGCTACTTGATAACAAAGGTGCACGTTTATTACGAACAGGATCAAAAATGCTATCATCAGTTTATCTATCAGATATGTCTAGCACAACTATAGGCTTTGATTCAAACGAAGAATTTAGTTCGTTATTGGCGACCTCGGTTCTTTTGTTGTTGTTGTTGTTACAAAATCTATTATTAGAGGCTGCTTTTTTTTTTTTTTTTTTTTGGTTTGTCAAGTTGTTTACATAATTCTTGATATCCTACTACAGAAGACTAACTCGTAAACTTTCTCCATGCTTCCAAAACAATTAAATTTCTTTCTTCCACTGAGTCTAAAATATATCAAAATGTTCGTTTCATGTTATACATTTTAAATGTTGCTATAATATCCTGATTGAATGGATGAATCAATGGGATGGTATAAGGCGGTAAAAACAGCATTCGAATATTTGGATCTTGGCTCCGCTTATCTTCAGACACTCGAATCTTCACCCCACTCAAACCACGATTTCTACAATATTATTTTTTTAATAGTAAAAGGTTATCAAGGCAACTTATACTAGAAATTTTACCATCGAATTAAAAGAAAACTTTAATTTGAACATTAACTTTTAGAACTTTATTAAAATTATTTATTGCATCCGCGAACTAACACGTTAACACAAAATACAATTATACTGAAGAACGAAATGCTATGTTCAAGTTGAAGTACGATAAAATGTAGAAAAAGTTATAAAATTTGGGTATTCACTGTAATCCCAGAATACAAAGTTAACAAGCCATGAAGTCGTTCACATTAACCGACCGTCTTCTAATTACACTGTCAAAATTATAATGAAATAAAAAATTGGGGGAGGGAGAATTCGTGCTAGAACAAAAAATTCGTGTGAAAAGTTCATTGATAAGTCGTGTTATTTCAAAATTGTGTAAAAAAAGACCACGTATAAAAGATTTGGGTGTATACATAAATGAATGAATTCCTAATAAAGGATTTATTAAAACAAGGCACTATTAAAACCATAGTTTATTAAAACATCTAAAATTTAAATACCAGGTGTTGCTATCGACAAGTCTTCATTAATTGCAAGAACTATCCAATTATAGTTTTAGCCAGTTTTCGACTCTCGATTATTCGAATTTGGAGGGACCAATGAAAAACTTCAAATTATTAAGAGGGGTAGAAAAAACACCATAAGACAAAAAGAGAACTTTTTTCTAACAAATTTTATTTGAAACTATGCTGAAAAGCAACAATAATAGTGCATATGTATAAAATTATACAAAAAAGTATTTAGAAAAAGGACATATACAATTTAGTGTTGCAGCTAGTACTAAAGGTCATAACCTCAAGTACCTTTATGCATTAAAAACAATAATTACATAATTTAGTCTTTTATAATGAAAAAATCTGTTATCTTTTATTTTATCTATAGCATTCAGTCTAACTTTGTACGTGAAACATGGACCTTAAACAAAATATAACACATACTATGTTGAGACAAAGTTCTCAAACTATACTTTTGGTCCAGAGCAGGAAGGAGGACGGTGAGGAACCAGATATAACTTTGAACTGTACAGGCTTTATCGGCAACTACTAACAACACAAGTCATTCGTAGCAATAGATTAAGATAGCTTGACCATATTCGGAGAAGCTCGGAAGATAATCTTATTAAGATCTTGACACTTAAAAAACCTGTAGGAACGTGAGCTAAAGGAAGACCACCAATTAGATGGTTGTATGACATTGAGAAAAACTAGAATATTTTGAAAATTAAAAATTGAAGAGGAATCACTACAAATAAAGGACGCTGGAAGGAATGCATGGTTGAGGCAACAAGGCCTGCTTTGAAGGAAGAATTTAACCTTATTAATAGATTTTTCTAGGATAAATAAAGCTTGGAAAACATCCACATCAATATGATTTTGAAGGAAGAATCGTGGTTTGTTCAGTGACGTTTTTGCTTCTGTCAGAGTTATCGGTGTAAATTCCTCCGATTCGTCTTCATTTGTCACTTCGGTTTTGTGATTCACAGCCACAATTTCAGTGTCAAACAGGGCCCTATACAGCAATGTCCGGGTCAATCTGCACGTATTTGGCAAAAGTCAGATCTTGTTCTTGGAGAGCTTCCCAAAGGGATGGTTTAGCATTACATTTCATGCTTGCTTCGTGCAGTAACTGCTCTTTTTATGATAACGAGTTTACAAATTCTATACTTTTTAGCTAATTTTATCTTAGAATGGTTTTATGCTATTTTTTCTTAATTGTTTGTGCTTTCCTCTTCTAATTCCGTAGTATAAACTTTAGGGAAAAGCATTTTCATGAATCAAATTTATTGTGCTTCCAGTATCAATCAATGCAAAAAAAAGGTCAGTATCTTCGAATTTCACTTTGATAGTAGCCAAGATAATAGTTTCTAATTCAGTGGATTTCTCTTCGAAACTTGTTATTGAAGGAAAATGTTTTACAAAAATCATGGTTAATTCTTCTATTATCTTTATCCTGTTAAAAATCAGATCAGTGATTCTGTTACGAAATCACCTTCCCCCTATTATTGGAAAATAACATTGTTTGAAGTCATTATATTTGTTCCTCTAATTTGAAGCTATTATTTCTTTCATTCTAGAATGAAAGATAAATATTAGGATTTTCTCTGAATCCAATAGATTTTCTCTAATCCTCAATTTGTAATGAAGATGTTTTATTACTCTCATTCTCACACTTTGATAATAGTAGTAAGATCGTTTGTAACTTTAATTTGTGACTTGAAGTGGTTTCTTACATCTCATGGTACTCTTCTTATAATTTGATCTCAAATGATTGTGTCTGTAATTGTTTTTAAAAGTTTCTATTTTTAAGCTCGATATCCATTCTGCAAAATACACTCACTTCCAACAGTTAAGCACGAGGATGTAAAATGCAAAAAAATCAACAAATACTGCTTTGATTGACACAAAATTTAGCAGTAAAGTATCATATATATTTATACATAAAACAAAATCAATAATCATATACAGAAATGAAAACAATATTAAATTTTTGTAAGTTATCAGATAATGTCATACTGGTGACTTAAACAAAATTATGTATAAAGTGAAAATAAATAGCATAAAAAGAAAAAAAAGGACATTAATAGGGTATGTGATCCCCCTCATCTGTATGCAAAGTTTACACCTTCTGACCATGCTTTCAATTAGGTGGTCAACCACCGCAGAATTAAGCAATTGCCATTCTTCTTGTAGAGCAGTTTCCAGCTCAATAAGAGTGGCTGGAGGTGGGAAACGTGAAGATACAGCACGGCCGAGAGCATCCCAAAGATTTTCAATGGGATTAAGGTCGGGCGAATATGCTGGCCACGCCATACGCGCAATCTCTTCACTCTCCAGGTAGTCATCGACGATGTCAGCTCTATGGGGACGTGAGTTATCGTCCATTAAAACAAAAGTAGGGCCAACTTCTGCAGCGTACAATCTCACAATGGGTTCTAGGACTTCATCTCGATACCGGACAGCCGTCACAGAACCCCGTTTAAAGATGTGCAGGTCAGTGCGGTATCCTAATGAAATTCCTGCCCATACCATAATGCTTCCGCCTCGGAATGCGTGATGTTCGGTGATGTTTTGGGGCTGATTGCGTGTTCCTTGTTTACGCCATATCCTTATACGCTTGTCATCTGGCTCCAGAGCAAATCTTGACTCATCAGTAAACATGACATTGCCCCAGTCAGACACAGTCCAATTGCCATATTCCCGGCACCACTTTAATCGTGCCCCTCTTGATTGGACGGATAGAGGAACACAAACTCGAGGTACCCGGGCATACAGTCCATTCATATGTAATCTTCGGCGTACAGTAGCTGCAAATATAGCCTTACCAATGGACGCTAAAACCATAAATGTCACACGTGTAGAGGTCGCTCTGCGATTCCGCTTGGCTACAATATGAATATATCGATCTTCCGTGATATATTGCTATTGGGCAACCGCCTACGGGCCTTCGGACAACTGTCTGTGTGGTTTGGAATTGTTTCCATAAACGTGAAATTTCAGAATCATGAACGCCTAAGAAAAGAGCAACATCTGTGATCGACTGTCCTGCTTCAATGTGCCCCACAGCACGCCAGCGCTCAGAATCTTCCATTCGTTTTTTGGAAGTCATAGAAACACGTTTGTCTTGAAAACAAATTGTACGAAAGTTTTAAACACCTTCTATCAGCACTTACAATCAACTTCTGTAACCCTTCATAAAGCTGGCTTCTTATAAGACTGCCTTTTTTGCATATTTCTTGACATGAAAGCATGATTGGCTGTTACCTAATATATTTGCATACTTCCATCTACCTCTGCAGCGAATTGCAACCTCTTCAATTCTGATTGACTTCCGGAAATTAGCATTTTCCTCTTCATGCTTAACTTTTGGAAGTGAGTGTAGTTAATTTTTTCGAACTCAAAATCAGTGAAATTAATTTCTTTAAGCTTTTGTTATAGTTCACAAAAGTTATTTAAATTTTCCGGGAGCTCTTTTAATCCACTTTAGATATACTCATAATCGTTTGTAATTTCTTCTCTAGCGACAATCTAAGATATGTGATTTAGCAGTAAGCCACTTGGTGAAACATACAACACATTTTTATTATATCTGCTCTTTAAGTCTGATATTCAAGCAAAACAAGATTAATGACTTATTTTATTTATAGGATAAAATTTAAGTATGTCTTAAACTTAGAATACCAATCTAAGGTTTCACAGTTATTACTCTTTCCTGGTTTTCATATAATAACTTTTATTTAATTCATTCTCTAATTTAATTTTCCCTAATTCAAACTATATTTTATCTTTATATCTCATTTCCTCTTCTTTGTCTTGGTGTTTCTTTTCCCGTAATTCATCTTGTTGTTTCCTTTTACTCTCATCTGTACTTAGTAATTCTTACGCGGTCTCTCTTTTTAATAGTTATGACTTTCAGTTACGAGTTCATAGTTACAATTTGTTCAAGTCAATAATATTTAAAACAGCAATCTTTTCAATTTTCAAGACGAATACCAGTATTAAGAGGACTTACTTTAGAGCCTCAGTACTTCATTGAATTAGCATATTTCTGATCAAATTATGCTAAATAAAACATTTCTTGACAATATTTTAAAGTAAAAAAAAAATGTGTGTTTTAAAATATGTATTGATATCTTTGCTAACAACACAATACACACACATGCTCAATAATAAACACTGGAATATATTTCAAAGAAACAGTAGAAACAAGTTTCAAGTAGAAACAGTTAAATTTAATACTGTTAATTTCCAATTGTAAAAATTACCTGACATCATACTAACACTTTAGTTATACACCATAAATCCTTTATTTGGCTATAAAAATAAAACTTTTCTTTAACCTAATTTTAACTTAACTAAAAATATTTGCAAATCATGAATCAAATTTAATCAACATTTAAATAATTATATTTCAACTTTAATATAAAGTGTTTTTTAGATAAATAAACATTAATTTTAAATTAAATAAAAATTTTAACAAACAGATATAGATGAAATTTCTCCTGGCAAAATAATTTTTAAAATTAAAAAAATGCTAGTTACCAAATATTTAATAATAAATAACAAGTAAAAATATTGTTTTTCAAAGTTTACTTATGTAAAAGACTCGATTTTTGGCATAATATAACGTCATTGACATATCGCGTTTAAATAGTTTTAAAATTCCGAATGAAAGTCAAACGAGATACGCAACTGCTTAAAATCAATAGCGTAAAAATAACAAAATGGCGTCAGAAATTTTCATATTGAAAATCTAATAATTTTCTCTTGTCTTCTTTGCTATTTTATTTCCTCATTATAAGTCTGCTTAATACGTACACTGGTGTCCAAAAGTTAAGCATAAATCGTAAAATGCGAAAAACATGGAGTAAATATTCGTAAAATTATTCCAAATTTCTTGCGGATATTAATTAAGTGAAGAAGAAACATTGGGTTTATGCAAAACTTTTCAGTCGACTATGTAATGCGCGAAACACCGGCGCATGTCGGAACGCGGAGAAACCGATTCACGCAGCATAGGCAGTTTAGACAAGTTTCGTGCAACTGCTGTGCGAAGGAACGTTGTTAACCATCACACAAGGTTAATGATGGCACAAAGATGCCAATTGGACATGTTTACGAAAGGAAGAATCGTTGGAATGCTGAAATCATCACGATCACAAATCGAAGTGTTTCGAATTCTGAATGTGGACCAGTCTGTGATCTCAAGACTGTGGCAGAGGTTTCAAAGAACGGGAGATGTTACCCGACAAGCAGTATCAGGTCGACCAAGAGTCAAAATCCTTCGCCAAGACCGATATCTGGTAATAAGTGCGCGACGTCAGAGGGGAAGTACTGCCAGAGCACTGGGTTCGGCACTCACAGTCGCCACAGGAATACGAATTTCGAGACAAACTGTTTACAGGAGACTCAATCATGCTGGCCTTTATTCCAGAAGACCAGCAGTTTGCATTCCCCTCACGTCTGCGCATAAACGCGCTCGTTTGAACTGGAGTTTGAAACTTCAACATTGGAGTGTGGGAGAGTGGGCAAATGTGATGTTCAGTGACGAGTCCCGGTTTAGTTTGAGTAGTGATTCTCGGCGGGTAACGATATGGAGAGAACGTGGAACACGTTTTGAACCATAAAACATAACGGAAACACATCATTTTCCATCAAGGGGAGTAATGGTATGGGCAGGCATCATGATGGACGGCCGCACAGACCTCCATTTCCTTGACACGGGGTCTGTGACTGCTCAAAGATACAGAGACGAAGTTCTTGCGCCTTATGTTCGCTTGTTTCGAGGTGCTGTCGGTCCTGACTTCATATTCATAAATTATAATGCGCCATGTCACCGAGCGGTGCTGATTGATGACTTCCTTGAAACGGAAAACATCCAGCGCATGTCGTGGCCTGCGAACTCCCCTGATTTAAATCCTATCGAGCATGTATGGGATATCCTCTGGAGACAAATTGCAACCCTTTCGCACCCACCAAGCTCCGTTTCAGAACTGAAGAGAGCTCTCCAAGAAGCTTGGAACCGTTTGAGCCCACAACTCATTCATCATTTCATAGCAAGTATGGTAAATAGCTGTGCAGCGTGCCTGGCTGTCAGAGGTGACCTAACGCCTTATTAAACTGCAGCATCAGTATTTTATTTAATGTTTTCTTTCATTTTTTCTTTAAAGTGTTAATCCCTGCTATGCTCAGTTTTCTTTCAAACTGCTACTTTGGATAATAAAATTATTATCATTCTTTTGATTTGCTTCCTTATTTTATAACCATTTTACACTCGCATATCATGTTTCCCGCCATTCTGATTTACAGTTCCTTCTTTATTCATATAATTATCAATTATGCTTAACTTTTGGACACCAGTGTATATTTAGCAGAGTTAAACGTAATTTTTGCAATGGAAATCACTTAGCAAAACTCCTCTATCTGTTATTTTTCAACGTTATTTGTTCAGGTTGTCTTCGCCAAATGTGCGAGAGCCTGAACTAAACGCTGAGCAGATTTTCAGACACAAAAATGCCCCAATTTTCATGAAAACTTTCAACATTGTAATCCATACAATTTTTTATTAAACAGCGTTTGTAAAATTTTAAAATATTCCGTAAATAATAAATTTTCCATTTTAACAATGTAAAGGAATAGTTCATTTGGCATTATGGCATGGAAAAAAATTGCGAAAAACATTTTATGCCATAAAAAATTTGTCAATTCAGAAAAAAAATTAGTAGTATGATTAAATAAGTGGTTCTCTATACGATAGCGAAACCAGAATATAATATTAATGTTATAATACTTTTATGTCTAAAAAAGTACTTTGAGTTCGGATCCTATTTCTTAACAATAAGCGAAGACAGTTTTAACTTAATATACATGTATTTTTGAAAATTATGTTACTTCCAATCAATCTTGGCTTGACCCCTACACGTGTATGAGTTCCTGGTGATTTATTTAAGCAATGCGCTAGTAAAACAAAAACAATTTATTAATACATTTAATAATTAAAATCAATATATTTTTTATCAGCAAGTGTCATTAATCACAAGAATAATCCAACTATATAGTATGTTGCCAATATACAAAATATAATAAATAGAAATACAAAGTCAAATAGCCTGTCAACGATCCTATAAAATTAATAATATAAGCCGCCATTTTACATTCTTGCACACACATATGTGTGTTGTAGATATATGCACCTTTCTTTGGAATAGATTTTTTTATGAAGTTCAATCCGAGTGGCACATCTTTGAAGGAAAGTATATAAAGTGTTTATAAAGTATCCAACTCGCATGTATATATTATACTTATATTTGGATACAACAATCGAACACTAATCTCTTTCTAAAAAGTCCTTTAGGCTGTGACACACTTGTCCCCCACGATTCTGCCACTGACGGCAGAAACGCTGGCACGCCTTTCACATTTGTAAATTCAAATTTAGTATTTGTATACTATACTGGATATTTTTTTCCATCCGAGCGTCTCCTATCTGATAGCCTTCGAGATGCTTTTAAACGGGCTGTGTCAATGAACAATCAATCTACCAAGCTTTACAAAAAGTCTTGTCATAGTATTATTCACGTTTTTATGTCACTCTGTCAAAAATGACAATATAAAGGGGCTCACTTACATTTAATTGCTATGCGAGGATCGATAACTTCTGCAGACATACAGATATTTATTCATGCTCATAAGGATCGCCTATGTCCATGCATCTAATCACACTTCTTTAGTTTTCTTTATTTAAACACACAAAAATTACCGTTGGGTACTTTTTCAACATACTTCTTTGTATAACCACAGGGAACTCGAAAAAAAATTGTCTAAAAAATAATCTAAAAATTTGATGCAATCTTAGGAGGATATGCCTTAAAAAAACCACATGGACACCATAAAAAATTGTTTTATCCTTTGCAAATAAACTCTATAAAAAATAAGAAATTATAATAAAGCTAAACTTGACCTAATAACCTCTGTATATCATCTAAAATCTTACAGGAATTCGAATGCTTATTTACAAAGTAAATATTTATCCTTTTCTCTCTACTTATCGATAAATGCATTTATCCCCCACCCTTAAAAAACACTGATCTTTAACACACAATAACAAATGATAGGGAAAACGAAGAATAGTGAAAATAAAAAATAAAAAAAACTCACACAAAAATTACTGTAAAAAATTATTCTTTTAAATGGTTGTCAATCTAAAACGATACCGTTTTAAGATCATCTGGATTTCTGTCAGTTTACACTGAATAAAGTATGATCTTCAACTGAAGGTACAAAGATCAGAAGATTTTTGAAGTGAAAACTTCTTTAGCGGCGTTGGGCCCTTTTTGGTAGGGGAAAATCTTATGAGTTCGCGTCACCGACATGCTCTGACTGGCGCACGCGCAGTGTGCTGTTCGCCTTAGACACTTTTTGGATGGGTGAAATCTCGTGGGTTCGCGTCACCGACATGCTTATAGCAGTATATCTGTAGCTATACAGCTGACGTATAGTGCTGTGTATATCTTATAAGTGAAATTGAATGGATTTAGTGAAAAGTTCAATGTGTATATGCTGTGCATTGCTCGTTGCGATTCCGAGAATGGGCAATACATGCTTATGGTTGCCGTTTATATTTCGCCTGGAAAATCTATGAGACAGACACAACAATTTTTATTCGAAAATTGGATGATTTATACAAAAGAAGGTTCTGAAATACTCGAAAAAAGATTTGGTGAAAAATATGATAATGTACCGATGATTTTAAGTGGAGACTTCATTAACTTTGCAGATGATAAAAAATCTACCACTAATTGAATTTCTAAATGAAACACTTAATTTAAATATGTCTAATGCTCGAAAATTCAGTACTACAAAATATAAAACGACGATCGATGCGGTTTTTACGCGATGCTTAGATAAATTTGAATCAAACATTTCCCCCTTTCCTACTTTAGTTACCATAAGCCTATTGTATCTTTTTTAGAACAAAATGAAATAATTGAAAGTACAAAAAGTCAAAGTAATGTTGAAATTAATGATGCAAACAATTAAAATAATGTTAAAAACCAAGTACATTGAAACTTAAGTAAATACAAATACAATCCATAAATAATATGATTGTATATTAATTGTTATTTCAATTGAATTGTATTTATATTTTGTAATGATCTTGTACAGCCCGTAATACATTTGAATAATAAAAAAAACATATAAGCATGCATTTAGTTGTTGCTCGGAATGTCAATAGATGTGAAAACCAGATTGATGTTGATAATTTTAATTCAAACATTATGAAATTTCAAATTTTATTACTAAAAGTTCTAAATTTTCACTTCTATCGACAGTCTTTATAACTGCCAATTTTTTTTTAAATTTCAGTCATTTTTGAAAAATTATAAAGGAATTAAAAAGTAGAATTTCGTGATGGAAAAAAAAAATAACATTGATATTTTTTTCAACTTGTTTGAATATTATATTTGTTGTTAAGAAAACCTTTTGTGTGTGTGAAACATTGTATTCCCATAACTACTATTGATCTCAAAAAATATCAAAGGCTGGACGTTATGAAAAAAGTTATATGTATTTGGTCTTTCTCTCTTTTTTCCCTTTCAACTGATTTGCTTGACCCACTTCTTTAATTTAATAGTAGCGGTTGGTAATTGCTTCCGTGTCAACAACAGCAGTTTGTAAAATTCGCTCGGTGTCATTGGAGATGGTCGAATAAACAAACATAAATCTGTAATAGAATAACAGAAATGTTAATGCGCTGAAATATAAAATAAGTCCAATAAATTAAAAAATTTCAAATAATTCAGTGCTGCAAAAGTGCTTCTGACTGTCTTTTTCTTTGTTAAAATAACTATTTTAACATTCGTAAAGAAGAAAAAAATGATACCCTTTTCATGTGTTTAAATGAATATTTTTTTTTCTTAAAATTAATGAAAGAGTGAATTGAAGTTGAAGGATTTAAAATCTCATGGATTTTCTTCAAGAAAATCTGTTATGAAATCATATTGCTTAATTATGTATTCTACTTTAAAGCTGAAAGTGTTCGTTTTTTATTATTTTTGTTTATTATACTATGATCTTGGTATTTTAATTCGTGCATGTAGTTTAATTTCAAATAGTAACCCTCAAAAAAATTCAAAATCGGGGCTTTTTTTGGTAAATTTAAAATTTACAACTTATATCGCACACAAAATTTAAATACAAATTTCCTCTTTAAAATTAACTGAAAATTTTTTAAGCACACGTCGATATATGTAAGATAATTTTTATAAGTATTATATTTGTGTATTATTTTCCGGACAAAAGAGAAGTGGCAACATCAGTACAAAGTTCTCGTTTTAGGTATGTTACTATTGCAATAGTAGTCTTGGAACGTTAAAAAGAGGAAATTTCTCTTTAATCATTGAAAGATTTCCAATGAAAATTTTTGTTTCGTATTGTAAAATATTTAGTTCAATTTAAATTTCTTTCCTTTATTTTAAACTAATTCTTAAATGACTATTTAACTTATATAGTAATGATAGATAACGCTTAGGTTGAAAATTATGTTCCATATTATTATCGTCTGCTTTAATTCAATATGCAACCTCTGACAAAAAAGTTCGATAGATAGTCCTTTAACATTAACGTAGATAAAATATTAACGAAAGTTACCTTACTATCCTTCGAAATAGTCACCTCACATAACTATGCAATGCTGAGATCTGCTATACATGTCCTGAAAACTTTGCAAGAAATCTTCTTTTGCGATAGAGCTCAAAAGTCTCGTCATGTTTCGTTTGATGTCAGGAATATCGTCAAATCTCTTTCCTTTTAAAGTGAGTTTGAGTCGTGGAAATACTGGAGAACATGGTAGAAAAGTTCAGTTTGCTCCACCCTTTTTTTTGCTTGGAACTGTTTGACGATATTGGCTGTGTGAGGGTAAGCATTGTCGAGAACAAAAAAACTATGAAAATTTTTCTGCGTACTGAGGTCGTATCCTACGTAAGCATTTCATGTAACGGTCAAAATTTCAATGTACTTTGCTGCATTCCTCGTCGTTCCCTCAGGTATAAATTCCTAGTGGATAATGCCTTGACTATCAAAAAAAGGTGATGAATCGTTTTGATGCATTCCCCCCCCCTGCTCTAACCTTTTTCCGACGAGATGACGCAGAATAACTCCATTCCGTGCTTTGCCACTTCGTTTCAGGGTCGTACCTGAGACACCAGGACTCAACCTCAGAATACTTTAAGAAATTTGATGTCACATCCACCGTTTCGAGAAAATCCTGTGAAGCCTCAAAATGTGCCTGCTTCTGATCGTCAGTCAAGTGATGTGGCACAAGACGACAACACACAACACACACACACCACGTTTTTCTCATACCTAAATTCGTCGAACGGATTCACGGTTAATCTGCCATTTATCAGCTATAATGCGCACAGTTAATCGGCGATACTTCGTGATTAATTTCCTCAATTTTTCAAAGTTTTCGTGACGGACGGAGGTCGCCGGTCTTTTGCTTCGGGGGTAGTCAGAAACACTTTTCCGGCTTTCTCGAAAACGGGTGAACCATTCGTATACACACTTCATGGACAGTGCTTTATCTTCATAAACACGTACCAGCATCGCATAAGTTTCTTTCGGTGTCTCGCCAAGCTTAAAACAAAACTTTAAATTGATCTTTAGTTCGTTCATTTACCTTTTCTTAGTTAAGACAACGCACTAAACAAGCACTTTGTAAAACAAGTCTATACGGAACACAAACGACTCTCAAATGAACAACGATGGAGCAGATGGTCAACACCTTCCTCTACGCATGTGCAGCGTTTTGTTTCGCCAGTGTTGCCAGATCGGCCATTTTGACTCCATTCATCGAACTTCATTGTCAAAGGTTGTATAATTCATGTAACTAATTTATCTTATTACTTAGTTTATTTGGTGATACATAATTGTTTGTTGTTAAAATTATGTTGCTTAAGGTGGCATATTTTGTAATTATTTTAAATATGTTTTTTCAGTTGGAGAAAAGAGTTGTAATGCATAACTGACGCTGGATGAACTTAATAGTTAATTAATTTTTGTATATATTCGGGTATTACCATTCATCTGGAGATATTTTTGATCATTTGAGGAATTATAAGAATAAAAGTCATCCGCGGAATAAACTTTGGCGATTATTAGTCCCTTTTTTTTATATTTTGAATACATATTTCTTTTTCTCTCCTTTTTGGGCATTCGAATCCAAATGAATTATAGATTCATTCTTTTTTTGTATCCAAGAATCAAATATATTTTGACATTGCAAAGAAATGAAATATTATTTTTTTCTTTGAAATTTACATACATTTGATTCTAAGAATAATATAGCTAAGTAAAAATCGTAGCTGCTTTTGTCATATTAAATCGATACTAATTGTTCCGCGCAACAGAGATGACCTTCGACGACCAACCGAAGTGAGTTATTCTTCAGTTCAGAAAAAGTGCTCGTTACAAGAACGTGCAATGAAAATACGTCCATTTGCGTTCTTTGTCTGAGAAATGATGTTTGTAGCTCCTATGTAACTGAAATCAATTAATAAATTTTATTGTTAAACTAAAAAATAATTACCTAATCTGGTATTAGCCACAACCGATGTTCAACGCACTACAAAACCGAGTGAATGAAGTGAGTGAATTTCTGATCATTACTTTTAAGCAATTGCCCTTATTTTTTGCAGTTCTAATATTACTAGATTAATAATCTCTTAAAATTAATTTTATACTGGTTCTCCAAATGTAGAACATAACCTCCCCCCCCCCCATCCATTACTGTACATTGGAAATGGGTACAACTGTACAATCTCTTATAAATATTTTAACAAAATGCTTTATTTTTTTAAAAAGAAAATTTCTTAATTTTTTGAATAAATTTAGAAATTAATGTAGAATTTTTCATCAATTACTTAATAGCTCTCAACAACAGTATTAAATTAAATTTCACTGTTTCTTAACAGCTTTCGTTTATTTTTATAAAAATAGCTTACATTAGTATAATCTACAAAAAAAGAATATTTCTTTAAGAAGAATAAAAAAAAGAGCAGAATTGTTCAGTATTATTCATTTCAACACATTCTAAAGTGAAATTAAAATATTGCATTAATAAATGAGAAATTCTACTCTTTTTTTAACTCAAATCGTATTCTAAAATTTAAAAAAAAAACTCAATTTTTCGAATCGAATAGAGCAAATCCAACGAAATTATGTCAATATTTTAAATTGTATTCTGAAACTAGAGAGTGTGTTCCTACTTTTACCAATTAAATAAAATTGTAGCATTTAGGACATATTTCTAATATTCAAAAATTGACATGCAACGTTACAATGGGCTGCTTCTGTCTTAACTAAAACCGTAAAAGAAAATTAAACTAGAAAGTCTAAGGGCATCACAGAAATTTATAAATAAGAAATTCGACGAGATAATACATATACAGTCGACTCTCGATAATTTGAAGTTAAAGGGACCAATGAAAAACTTCGTATTATCCATAGTTTGAATTATCAAGAGGGTGGGAAAAAACTCCCAAAATACATGAAGAAAAATTATTTTCCAACAAATTTAAGTTCTAAACTATATAATAAAACAATTGTACATTTTTATAAAATTATTTTAAAGTATTTTTAAAAAGTGCATATTATATACACAGTATAAATATTGTACAGAAGTTAAAAGTCCTGTATTAAAAGAATATATATGTGTATTAAAACGATTATTAAAAGAATACATACTGTACATAATTAATCTTTTTTTAAGAAAAAAATTGTTATTTTTAAAAATTTGTCTAATTTGTTATCGGTTTTTTCAAACACTGTCCCCAACACCATTGATTCTTCAAGGCAAGTTCCAGTCCGGCACATGCCCTATTTGGTGCCACACGCCATAAGTCACACAGATAAGTCATAAATCGTCATGTCCGATGCAAAATACACTATCCTACGCGGATCTCTTCTTCACAGTGGCGGGCCATCCTTTCTTAACACATGTGTTGCAAGGCCACGTGTTAAATAAAGATATCGATGTCAGACAACAAGTGTGGCCTGTCTATTGTCCACTTAAAGAAGGAAAGCAATAAAAGTATCTTTTTGCTTGAGGAACCGGGAAACACAAAGAAGGGATGGCAGACAGATGGTCATCAAAGGGGCTATTTTACGGGGGAGACACGCAGAGACAGAACAACATAAAACATGTAAGCTCCAACCTGTTTGCTACCGGACTCTACATGATAGTGAGTGTTCGAATTGTCCAGTTTTATCAGATAACTTCGAATTATCACATGTTGTAGTTTAACCAGGCACAGATTTTCCTTCGAAATATTGAGTGTACCAAAACGTATGGCTTTTGTTCGAAATATCAATTTTTCTAGGGGCTGAGCAAATACTTCGAATTAACGAGAGATTTGTATTATCGAAGGTTTGAATTAGCAAATGTTGACTGTATTTATATATAAGAATATTCTGATACTTTTTAATTATTAATTTTCTTTTAAAATTAAAAAAAGCAACAAAAGTCTCGATGAAGAAAAAAATTAATTTAAAAAAAAACAATAAATATTTTTTCCCCTATATTTTATGTAAAATTTAAGCAAAACTTTAAATAAATAATTCAGTTTTCTCTCTCTCTCGTCAAGTTTTCTTCTTATAGCACTCACAAAAAATACGAGTTTATATCCGTAGCAAAGTAATTTTGTTTAGCTCTAGTTCTTTTCACAAAACAATTTTTTTTTCATATTCATTGAAACCAGATGTCGAGGGAGAAAAAATGAAAACTTAGTAAATAGATTGGAGTGGACTTTTCCCCTGTATCTATAAAAATATGTGTGGGTGGTCCCTTCAAAAATATAATACTTCTTTTTAAAATTGTTCTGGGATAATAAACAGACAAGCAAAATAGGAAAAAAATTCAGCTGCATTGTTGCAATCGTGGCTGTGACGTATTTCATTCACTTCTACATACTTAAAGCATCCACTAGTCATCAAATCCTATTTCATTCTGTATAAACATCAAAAGGAATAAAATGTGCTGATGCATTTCGTCGTCGATATCTGATTTGCTTAAGTTATAAAATTTAAAAAAATATATAAAAAAAGCATTAACTATCCAATTAAATTAGGATAGATAGTAACATTTATCACATGATTTGACTCAGTGTGTAACATTTTTAAAATGTTCAGATGAGCAAAATTCCAGTAAAATTTTTTGAGAGGCAATCTATCAACTAACTCAGTTTTTTTTAGTAAAATTTTAATGTAAATTAATTTAACTCGTTTAAAAAAAATTATGCAATTCAAAATATTTTCAAGCTTTTTTTTTTTCCAAAACGACTTATCAATCAGTAAATACTTATTTCTTTTTTTGGATAAATGAATTTTCTTATCCCAAGAGGATGCGAGGCCACCCATCCACTTTAGTGGTTAGTGACGCTGACTGTGGTGCTGTAGGGCCTGGGTTCGAATCCCGGAGAAGGCATGGATGTTTGTATTGTGATCCTTCACACACATGACTTTAAATTCCTTCTTCCTTTGTGATGTGTGCTTCATGCTTACTTCTGTAAGCCCCCGTGCGATATTTTGTAGTGCACTAGGATTTATAAATGTTTTCAATAAAAAAAAATAGGATGTGTGAAAAACAGGTCGAAGTCTGCAAAAACGTACTGGACAAAATGGCAAATTATATATCAATAATGAGACAGGCATAAAATTTGCGATCCATCGAAGTAGTAATGAGTTTTTTACGAGTATTAGGTGAAGTTCAGAATTGTAGGCACTGTCTATTATTTTTTTTCATAAAAAGTAGATTGCATATCTTTGAATATATCACATTATTGAGACATTTTGGTAGTCTTCTTTAGCGTTTAAAACAATTAACAAAAATCTCGTTTTTTAATAAATACATCGTTGCGAGAATACGTATTGTACATATATCCCTACTATTACCTTAAGCAAGGGTTTGAGATTGTCTAGAAGATGTTTTCAGGTTATGGTCTAGAGTGAGAGAATATTAACGTCGCACTGATTAGCAACACGAGGGCTTTTGGCGACGGTCCGCGTACTTTTGAACCATGGTCAAGTGACGCGGACGACACCTGAGCTGGCACCCCCCTCCTAACTACCACACCACACCAACGGGAGGACATTTGAGCTCTCGACAGATTTAACGTGCATCGCTCCCCTACACGGTGGTTCTTAAGTGTACTAGGATCGAACCCATGACATGCTAGCCATGATCCGATGCCTAGACCACTCGCCACCACGGCCATGTTATGGTCTAGAACCACGTACGCAAGTTGTGGATTAAAATTGGCTGAGAACCCATACGTAAATGTATATATATATATAATATATATATATATATATATATATATATATATATATATGTCAGTTTTATTAGAAAATGAATATCATAAAAAATTAATTTGTAATTTTTAAATTAAAACAGTAAAACAAACACACATATCACAAAAAAGTAAAGAGGAACATCTTATTTATTGAAATTAAAAAAAGTGTAAATATCACTATTTAGTCTGTGGTAAATATTACAAATTTTTCAAATGTGATCTTAAAAAACATAATGCATTAATTGTACTGTAATTGAGCCTGGAACGCAACTATGTGCACAAATTACCAGCTGTCGAAAACGCACTTATGCCATCCACGCTAGTTAGTAGGTAGTATTGTTAGCAATACGCGCGATATACTTTTTCCAAGTATTTACCTTAAAATTTATCATCTTCAAATAAATCGATTTCTTATCGGATGGTTTGGGATATAACTGATTTCTGTATTGTATTTTGGTTTGTTGGAATGTTGGTAGATATCGCTAATTCTAATTTTTGTTCAAGGGACTATTCCTTTTCACAATCGACATTAGTGTCATAATCATCTTCAATAACTGTACCGAATTCTTCTGAATGTGAATAAGGTTTGTGGGGAAAAACTTTAAGAAAATTTACTATAAACTTGATCAAATTTGAATTGCTAGTCTCTTTCTTCTTTTTCATTTTCATTTTTTAAAATCATGATGATATGTAGATACAAGTATGATATGCAAATACAATGTGAATAACAAAATACCCAATTTAAAAAAATATCGAAATATTATGCCCTTTCTTCACTACTAACAACCTTGTTTTCACAGATACGAATATCAGATTACGAATCCTGAGCGTGTGTGTATCGCTCTGAGCTGTAACAGAAAAGTTCTGGCCCGCCTCTTTGATAATTCACATATTTCATCACTTCCTTGACTGTACGAGGTAACTTTAGATTCCCAGTCTAATTAATTTCGCCCGTTAAGGAGACATAAAAAACAAAAACGTATATTATTTTGCTAGGTTAGCGATCCTTGAACATATAGAAGAAATAATATTAAAAAATTCTAGTAAATACAAAAAATGGTATTTAAACTTGTGAATACCGGTATTACAAAATTGTACAAATGGCTCAAAATACCGTATTGTATTCGTTACGGTTTGCAATCCCTAATCCCGACGTTATACCGCTGTGCCAAACACTATTATGTAGTGGGGCTGAAATGCATTACATTTCTTAGTTTTCAAAGTCAACACATTGTGCGAAAAGAATGCAAAAAGTGGATGCTTGTGTCGTCCTTGTCACATGACTGTGTATTAAATTACGAGCCAACAGCATTCGCTGAGTTTATAAAGCGATGTTAACCATTCAATCAGTTTAGTGTTCAAATGATGTCTAACGTTTCTGGGTGTTATTTTCAAAAGTATGTGAGCAGATAATTAAGTTTTCTCTACCTTTTCTTCTTCTGCTTCATGTGCAATTGTAGACTTAGACGTCTCCGAGACATCAAGAACTGTCTTTGGTAGACGCCGAGAATCGTACGTTGATTTTGTTTTGTTCGAATACTTAAGGTTTGCAACAAATACGCGTGTCTATTTTTCCTCTTTAATTTTTCGTACTAAAAATTTAGATATTTACACAAAATTTTAATACAAAATGCGTAACATCATATAAAATCGAAAGTCTGATTAAATTCAGAAAAAATTCTTCAAATGTATCCATGTGTAAGAATATTTATAAAGTATTTGAATATTTTTCAAAAATTCGCTTTTAAGCAGATTTAGATATTTATAACCTGTGTCAATTCAAAGCTTTGATTAACTTTTTTTTAAAATCAAAAGGTTTGTATAAAATATTTATTCTACAAGTTCTCATTGTACAATAAAAGTATTCAGTTGACCTGTATTTGTGTATAAAAAATGTTCAAACTCACATATACATATGATAAATTTTTTAAAAATCACATATTTCATTTTTTAATTTTGTGATGTCATGTTATAGTTAACTAGCCGTTACCCTCCGCTTCGCGGGTATTTCATGATGTTTTTAAATATATACTGTATACATAAATGATTGATATCTAAGTCCTAGCATTAAGAATTCCATTTGTATTGAAAAATATTTTATACCTGTAACTCTCGCCTCTTGATAAAAAAAAGGACAGAACTACTAATTTGTATTATCTAATAATCTCTAAAATTAAGTATAGAATGTGTTTGCACTTTCGTAACCCTATAACCATGAGGATTTTCGCAAAACCAATTTTAGGTGGATCTCTGCTCCATAAAATAAACATGGAAACCAAATTTCAAATTTAAATCTAATAGAGCAAAAACCAATTTTTTATTATCAATACCCCCCCCCCTCCCCTGTAATTCCGTTGATAGTCGTTCTCCCCAAAAGCAGATTTCAATTCAACAAAAGAAAAATGAAAACCAAATTCCATTATTATAGTCCTTGTAGTTCGAAAAAAGAAATTTTTTTTATCAACACGCCCCAGTAACCCCCTGCACCCCCAGGAGTTGATTCCCTCAAATGCATTCATAGTGGATCCCTATTCAACAGAAGAAACATGCTTAACAAATTTCAAGTACACAGGTCTAACAATTCTAAAACAGGAATTTTTTCCAATAACTCCCTTTGACCCTCGCAACCCTCCTTGGGGGTCGATTTTTGTTTTACGCTTTGTTCGAGGAACTCTATTCCATGAAAGGAACATGCATGCCAATTTTCAAGAAGGTAAATCTAATAGTTTAAAAACGGAAATATTTATCTATTACGCCCCTTAATCCCCCAAAATGAAACTTAGAGGTTAATTTTCGCGAAACCCATTTAATAGCGGTTCTGTACTCAACGAAAAGAATCTGCTTATCAAAGTCCAAGACTATACGTCTAATAGTTTAAAAATGGGAATACTTATCTATAACCTTGAGTCCCCGCAACGCCACTTGGGGGTCTGTTTTCACAAAACCCATTTTGTAGCGGATCTCTACTCTATGAAAGGAATCTGCTTACCAAATTTGAAGACTGTGAGTCTAATAAATTAAAAATGGAAAAAAATTATCTATAACGCCTCTTGAGCCCCCGCAACGCCACCTGAGGGTCGATTTTCACAAAACACATTATATAGTGGATCTTTACTCACATAAAAGGATTCTGTTTATCATATTTAAAGACTGTACTTCCAGGAGTTTAAAAATGGAAGTAATTATCTATAACGCCCCTTAAGCCCCGCAACGCCACTTGGGGGTCGATTTTCACAAAACCCATTTTGTAGCGTATCTCTACCCTATGAGAGGAATCTGCTTACCAAATTTCAAGACTGTGCATCTAATAGTTTAAAAATCGGAATAATTATTTATATCTCCCCTTAACCCCCCTCAACACCCCTTGGGGGACCAAATTTCCCCAGACCCATTTTGTAGCGGATATTAACTCCATGAAAGAACTATGCCAACCAATTTTCAAGCCAATAGGTCAAGTAGTTTAAAAACGAAAATATTTATCTTTTACGCCCCTTAATCCCCTGCAACGCCACTTGGGGGCTATTTTCCCAAAACCCATCTTGTAGCTGATCTCTACTCTATGAAAAGAATCTATTTATCAAATTTAAAGTCTGTGCGTCTAATAATTTAAAAATGGAAATTCTATAACGCCCCTGCAATGCCACTTGGATGTCGATTTTCAACAAACTCATTTTGTAGCGGATCTCTA